>CAUYON010152561.1:0-16776 GCA_963573935.1 Arctocebus calabarensis | reverse complement strand
GTAGCTGGGACTACAGGCGCCCGCCACAGCGCCCAGCTATTTTTTTGTTTTGCAGTTCGGCCGAGGCCGGGCTTGAACCCGCCACCTTCGGTATATGGGGCCGGCGCCCTGCTCGCTGAGCCACAGGAGCCGCCCCTAAATACATTTTTTTAATTGAGTTCATTACAATATTTGCTTGATTCTAAGATATAGTTTTATATGTATTTATTTTAGAGTCTCATTTTATAACCCCCGGTAGAGTACCTTGACATCGTAAGCTCACAGCAACCTTAAACTCTTGGGCTCCAGAGAGCCTCTTGCTTCGGTTGCTCTTGAACCCCTGAGCTCAAGCAGTCCACCTGCCTCAGCCTCCCAGAGTTCTAGGATTACAAGTGAGGCACTGCACCTAGCCTGTTTTAACTTTTTTTTTTTTTTTTTTTTTTGCAGTTTTTGCAGTTTTTGGCTGGGGCTGGGTTTGAACCAGCCACCTCCAGTATATGGGGCTGGCGTCCTATTCCTTGAGCCACAGGCATTGCTTCCCCCCCCCTTTTTTTTTAACAGTTTTTTTAACAGGGCTGTGTTTGCCTGTTGTAACCTTTTTTTTTTTTTTTGAAGCAGAGACAAAGTCTCATTTTATCGCCCTTGCTGGAGTGCCGTGGCGTTACACAGCTCACAGCAACCTCCAACTCCTGAGCTTAGGCGATTCTCTTGCCTCAAACTCCCGAGTAGCTGGGACTACAGGCGCCCACCACAATGCCTGACCATTTTTCTGTTTTGCAGTTCGGCCAAGGCTGGGTTTGAACCTGCCACCTTTGGTATATGGGGTCAGTGCCCTAATCGATGAGCCACAGGCGCCGCCCTGTTTTAACCTTTTTGAAATCAGAATGCACCTTGATCAATTTGTATATGTGATATATGTACAGTTTTTTTGTTTTTTTGTTTTTTGAGACAGCATCTCTTGCTCTGGCTAGTCTCCCTACTCCTGACATTGAGCAATCTACCTACCTTGGCCTCCCAGAGTGCTAGGATTATAGGTGTGAGCCACCAAGCCTGGCCTATGTCTTGTTAAGAAGGGCCATGTGGCACAACACAAATCAAAGATTTCTAAAGAAATAAAGTGTGGCCGGGCGTTGTGGCAGGCGCCTGTAGTCCCAGCTATTAGGGAGGCGGAGGCAGGAGACTCGCTTGAGCCCAGGAATTGGAGGTTGCTGTGAGCTGTGATACCACGGCACTCTATCCAGGGTGACAGCTTGAGGCTCTGTCTCAAAAAAAAACAAACAAAAAACCTTGCTTTATAGAGGGAAGAGTCTCACTGTGTCACCCAGGCTGGAGTACAATGGCGCAATGTTAGCTCTCCAGCCTCAATCGAACTTCTGCACTTGATCTTAGCCAAAAGGCCGAGAAGCGATTCAATCGAACTTCTGGGTTCAAGAGATCCTCTCTGCCTTGTGGGTAGCTGAGACAATAGGCATGTGCCACCACACCCCCGGCTTATGCTTAAAATCTTTTGTTGCTGGCTTTTGTGATACCTTCTAATTTATCTATATGACCTTCTATTTTCTTGTCTTTTACCAGCTTTTAACCATAAATGTCAGTTGAGGCTTCATTTCTAAGTCTTTATTTGTTTATTTTTCACTTCATTTGGGATTTGTGTATATTGATTTCACCTATCTCCTGTGAAGTTTCCAGAACCATTTCTTTAGTCCTAGTATTACAACGCAAACAGAAAATGACCAGCTAACTCCCCCAATGTCAGATCTTAAGTTATTTATCTTCACCTAATTTCCCTTCTCAGAACATGGACAGTTTTATACCCCTCAGCTTAGCCGCGTATTTGATCTATCTACAGAAGTGGTTTGCTTGCTAAAGGTTTGTTCATTCCAGACTTTGTGCCTTTGACGTCACCTCTAACTCAGCAATCTTGTCCTCTCTTCCTTCAAAACCTAGTTGAAATCTTTTGTCATTAATTGATCATATCAGGTTATTTATTCTTACTCTCGTCACCTAGTCAGTACTTACATATTCATACTAGTCAGTGCTCATTAAATTGAATATCTAGATTATTAAAAGGTATCCAAACTGTTTTTAGCTAGACTCAGTGTAGCAAAATTCTAGTAAAATAAAATAGACTATGCCTTGAAATTGTAGCAGTAATTGACTTAATTTTCTAATTTCCTCTTTGTAAATACATTTCTACCACAAAAAAAAGCTCAGGCTCAGTGCCTGTAGCACAGTGATTACAGTGGCGAGTTTAAACCCAGCCCAGTCCAGCTGGAAAGAACTGCAATAAAAAAAAAAAAAAAACCAGCATCCTTAAAGAAAGATGGAGACTTTACCTCTTAACATGTTTACATGGATGGAGCTGGAACATATTCTTACCAGAGTATCTGAAGAATGGAAGAAAATGTATCCAATGTACTCAGTCTTACTATGAAACCAATTTATAGCTTTCTTGTGCTATAACCCAATCATAGAAGGGGAGAGGGGATAAGGCGAGGATGGGTAGAGGGAGGGTAATTGGTGGGTCCACACCTATGGTTCATCTTACAAGGGTACATGTGAAATTTACTAGGTGTAGAATATAAATGTTTTAACACAATAACTAAGAAATTGCCGTGAAGGCTATGTTAACCAGTTTGATGAAAACATTTCAAATTGTATATAAAACCAGTACATTGTACCCCATGATTGCATTAATGTACACAGCTATGATTTAATTAAAAAAAAAACAAAACGGGTGTTGTGGCAGGCACCAGTAGTCCCAGCTATTTGGGAGGATGAGGCAAGAGAATCTCTTAAGCCCAAGAGTTTGAGGTTGCTGTGAGCTGTGATACGACAGCACTCTACTGAGGGCAACATAGTAAGACTCTTTCTCCAAAAAAATTTTTAAAAAGCTCAATGGTTAGGACGCCAGCCACATACACTGAGGCTGGTGGGTCCAAATCCAGCTTGGGCCTGCTAAAACAACAATGACAACTGCAGCAACCAAAAAGTATATTTGGGTGTTGTGGCAGGCGCGTGTAGTCCCAGCTGCTCAGGAGGCTAAGCAAGAGAATTGCTTAAACCTACGAGGTTGAGGTTGCTGTGAGCTGTGATGCTAAGCACCAAGGGTGACATAGTGAGACTCTGTCTCAAAAAAACAAAAAGTGTTTTCTACAAGACTGAGATAAAAGAGTGCCTTGGGTTTTAAAAAAAAATCTGTCCATCCATGATTGAAATCAAATAGGTTTTTTATTTGTTTGTTTTTCTTGAGATAGAGTCTCAATAGGTTGCCCTCGATAGAGTGCTGTGGTGTCACAGCTCACAGCAACCTCAAACTCTTGGGCTTAAGCAATTCTCTTGCCTCAGCCTCCCAAGCAGCTGGGACTACAGGTGCCTGCCACTACACCTGGCTATTTTTTTTTTTTGTAATTGTCATTGTTGTTTGGCAGGCCTGGGCTGGGTTCGAATGTGACAACTCTGGTGTATGTGGCTAGCACCCTAGCGGTCAAGCCTAAATCAAATAGTTTTAACAACAACAAAAAAATAGGTTATACAATCCCCAGATTTTATGCCCCAGAGGCACCACTTTTAACTCTTTTGGGTGATTTTCTTTTATTAGGTTATTTGTTGACTTTAAACTATCAAAATTGAGTATTTAGCCCTTGTTGTTCCCCTCATTCCACATACACAGATACGCTCTTTTCCTTCTTTCAATAACACTGCAAAAGTTTATTTTTTCCTTGCATAAAGTTCATTACTAATATTTGTGGCTGTGTTGTTATTCAGGATCAAGGCATTGGTTCTCAAAATGTGGTCCAGGGACCCCACCCAAGGGAGTTTGCACAATCTTTAAGAGGATCTGAAATATTTTTGTTACAGTACTAAGGTCTTATTTGTGTTTTTCACTTTCACAAGTACATGAGGGTTTTTCCAGTAGCTTTGTGGCATGTAATGATGTCATCACACTGATAACTCATTATGTGCTTATGTGCTTATATTTTCTAAGGTAAGACTACCTCAACAGATTGAATGCAGAAGTAGATAAGAAAATTCACCTGTGTTATATTAAATTACATCATCAAAGAGCTTTGCCAAAATGTAAAATGACACTGCTCACTAAATATTTTGTTAAGGGAAAGATGCTTTCTCTAAAAATAGTTGTCAGACAACTTGGTGCCCATAGCACAGTGGTTATGGCACCAGCCACATAAACTGAAGTTGGCAGATTCAAACCCAGCCCCAAACCTGCCAGCTAACCAACAATGACAACTGTAACAAAAAATAGCCGGGCATTGTGGCAGGCGCCTGTAGTCCCAGCTACTTGGGAGGCTGAGGCAAGAGAATCTCTTGAGCCCAAGAATTTGAGGTTGCTGTGAGCTGTGACACCATGGTACTGTACCAAAGACGACATAGTGAGACTCTGTCTAAAAAAATAGTGGCCAGGCGAGGTAGCTCATGCCTGTAATTCTAGCACTCTGGGAGGTCAAGGCGGGTAGATTCCTTGAGCTCATGGTTCGAGACCATCTTGAGCAAGAGTGAGACCCTGTCTCTTAAAAAAAAAAACTAGCTGGCTCGGCACCTATGGCTCAAGCAGCTAAGTTGCCAGCCACATACTCCTGAGCTGACAGGTTCAAATCCAGCCTGGGCACCAAACAACAATGATGGCTGCAACCAAAAAAAAATAGCCAGGCGTTGTGGTGGGCACCTGCAGTCACAACTACTTGGGAGGTGAAGGCAGGAGAATCACTTGAGCCTAGGAGTTGGAGGTTGCTGTGAGCTGTGATGTCACAGTACTCTACCCAGGGTGACAGCTTAAAGCTCTGTCTCAAAAAAAGAAAAAAAAAAAAAAACTAGCTGGGTACTGTGTGAGAGGCACCTGTAGTCCTAGCTTCTTGGGAGGCTAAGGCAAGAGGATTGCTTGAACCCAAGAATTTCCGATTGCTGTAAGCTATGACACCATGGAACTCTACTAACGGTGACAAAGTGGGACTCTGTCTCAAAAAGAAAAAAATAGTATGTTAATATGTATTGATTGAGTTTATTAGCTTTTTTCTTCAGCAAAACAAATGCTGTAACTCGTTTAGTTAGAAATAGATTCTAGCATATTTTAGAATATCATTTATTTAGAAATTTAAAAGAAGTGTTTTCCTTAGTACCTTTCATTTTGGCATGCTGTGATTTAGGAAGTGTCTGGTATGTAATAGTAGAATGTTAATAGTAGAATATTCATGAGATTCAACCCAGTTTGCCAGAATTTTTGTCAGCCCTGTGTTCACAGGAGAAAAAGAAAAACTAACATTAAGAGTTTCAGGCCAGGCACAGTAGCTTATGCCTATAATCATAGCTCCTTGGGAGGCTGCAGTAGAAGGATTTCTTGAGGCTGGGAGTTCAGAATCAGGACTAGCCTATATAACAGCAAAACCCCATCTCTCTCTCAAAAAAAAAAAAATAGAAATATTAGCCAGGCATGATGGTGAGGGACTAGTTATAGTGACTTGTAAGGCTTAGAAGGCTGAGGCAGGAGGATTGCTGGAGCCTAGGAGTTTGAGGTTGCTGTGAGCTAGGTTGACACCATAGCCTTCTAGCCTGGGACAACAGAGTCAGGGGGGAAAAAAACCCACACAAAAAGCCCACACCATATTCATCACAGATTCAAAGTAGTTGACATTCTGCCACATGCATTAAGGTATTTGGGAGGGTATAACGTTATCTAGTATAAAGGCCAGGTCATTATAAATCTCTCTAATTAGCGAAAATGAGTAGGAGACATAAATATCATTGAGAGGTTAAACTCAAATTTGTATATATAGTTTTAGCTAAAAGGGAATATTTCATGTTTCAAACTATTAAAAACCTTTAAATATATTTGGCACTAATCTTCATGATTATGCTGACTATAACAGGAAATGTGTTCAGAAAATTCAACAAACATGTAAAGTAATTGATACTTTTTTGCCTATACATTGTATTTCTTTCTTTTTTTTTTTTGACACAGAGCCTCAAGCTGTCCCCTGGGTAGAGTGCTGTGGCATCACAGCTCATAGCAACCTCCAACTCCTGGGCTTAAGTGATTCTCTTGCCTCCACCTCCTAAGTAGCTGGGACTACAGGCGCCCACCACAATGCACAGCCATTTTTCTTGGTTGTAGTTGTTATTGCTGTTTGGCAGGCCTGGGCTGGATTCAAACCTGCCAGCTCTGGTATATGTGGCTGGCGCCTTAGCTGCTTGAGCTACAGGTGCTGGGCCACATTATATTAATTTCTTAATGAGATATCAGAGGAGCCACAACATTACAGTATGTGAAATTCAAAGATTCAGACAGCATAGGAGAACAACAGAATTTCAGTCCTCAGTTATGGGTCTCTGTTAATTTATTATTAATTTCCTTGTTGATTTTTTTTTTTTTTTATTCTTTCTTTCCATAGGTTTGTAAAAGAATGGACTTGGTGTGCCAGAGAATGTTGAATCAGGGATTTCTGAAAGTGGAGAGGTACCATAATCTATGTCAAAAACAAGTTAAAGCACAACTCCCACGGTATGTTGTGACTAGTAATGACAATAATTTAGAGTTGAGGATTTTGTTTTGTTTCTTGATTTTTTTTTTTTTTTTTAATCTTGGGCCTTACATGGTCATTGGTTTTCAAGTTTTTGTAGCAAAGGGCACACAAATCACATTGTGATTTCTACAGTGGTTTGTTTGTTCACCATTTTGTTGAATATTTTACTAGGTTCTAGCCAAAGAAATGAGGCAAGAAAATGAAATAGATGGCATCCAAATGGGAAAAAAGGAAGAAAAATCTCTTTTCACAGATGATATGTTCTTATATATAAGGAACACACTAATTGATTATTAAAGCTAATGAAACAAGTTCAGCAAATATAGAGAAGATGAATATACCGAAATCAATTGTATTTCTTTGTCGCCATTGGTAGAGAGCTGTGGCATCATAACTCACAGCAACCTCAAACTCTTGGGCTCAGGTGATTCTCTTGCCTCAGCTTCCCAAGTAGCTGGGACTACTGGCGCCTGCCAGAACACCTGGCTGTTTTTTTAAATTTTTTTTTCTTTTTCTACAGACAGAGTCTCACTTTGTTGCCCTCAGTAGAGTGCGGTGACATCACAGCTCACAGCAACCTCCAGCTCTTGGGCTTAGGCAATTCTCTTACCTCAGCCTCCCGAGGAGCTGGAACTACAGGCACCCGCCACAACACCAGACTATTTTTTTGTTGCAATTTGGCCGGGGCTGGGTTCAAACCCACAACCCTCAGTATATGATATGGGACGGTGCCCCACTCACTGAGCCACAGGCACCGCCCATACCTGGCTATTTTTTAGAGACGGGAATTTTGCTCTTGTTCAGGCTGGTCTCAAACCCGTGAGCTCAGGCTGTCCACCTGCCTCAGCCTCTCAGAGTGCTGGGATTACAGGCATGAGCCACTGTGCCTGGCCTCAATTGTATTTTTATACACTAACAGTGAAAATTTGAAAGTGGAATTTAGGGGTGGCACCTTTGGCTCAGTGGATAGGGCGCTGGCCCTATATACTAAGAGTGGCAGGTTCAAACCCAGCCCCAGCCAAACTGCAACAAAAAATAGCCCGGCATCGTGGCGGGTGCCTGTAGTCCCAGCTACTCGGGAGGCTGAGGCAAGAGAATCGCTTGAGCCCAGGAGTTGGAGGTTGCTGTGAGCTGTGATGCCACAGCCCTCTACTAGGGGTAACAGTGTGAGACTCTGTCTCTAAAAAAAAATAAATAAATAATTTAAAAAACAAAAAACATGAAAGTGGAATTTAGAAGTCTTATTTATAGTAGTATAGAAAGAATAAAATAATAACAAATAGAACAAAAGAAGACTGAAAACTTATATAACAAAAAACTACAAAACGTGGAAAGAAATTAAGGAAGATGTAAATAAATGGAAAAATATTCTATATTCATGGACTCATGGACTAGAAGACTTCATATTGTTAAGATGCAATACTCCTGAATTGATCTACACATTCAGCACAGTTCCTATCAAAATCCCAGCTGTCTTTTTTTTTTTTGAGACCGAGTCTCAAGCTGTTACCCTGGGTAGAGTACTATGGTATTATAGCTCACAGCAACCTCCAACTTTGGGGTTTAAGCAATCCTCTTGCCTGGTTTTTCTCTTTTGCCTCAGTTTTCTTTTTTTTTTGAGACAGAGCCTCAAGCTGTCACCCTGGATAGAGTGCTGTGGCATCACAGCTCACAGCAACCTCCAATTCCTGGACTCAAGCGAGTCTCTTGCCTCTGCCTCCCAAGTAGCTGGGACTACCACAACACCCGACCGTCATTGTTGTTTGGCAGCCCGGGCTGGATTCGAACCCACCAGCTCAGGTGTACGTGGCTGGCGCCTTAGCCCGTTGAACCACAGTTGCCGAGCCCTATTTTTTTTTTTTTTATCTTTTTTTGTTTGTTTGTTTGAGATTCATTGAAGGTACAAGAATTAGGTTACACTGATTGCATTTGTTAGATAAAGTCCCTCTTACCATTGTGTCCCGCCTTCAAGAGGTGTGACATACACTGACCCCCCCAATCTCTGTCCCTCCTCCCCTCTTCCCACTTTCTCATTCCCCTACCCCCTACCTCCAGTTTGTCTATATATATATATATATATATATATATATTTTTTTTTTTTTTTTTTTTTTTTCTGTAGAGACACTTTATCACCCTTGGTAGAGTGCCCTGGCGTCACATAGCTCATAGCAACCTCCAACTCCTGGGCTTAGGCGATTCTCTTGCCTTAGCCTCCCGAGCAGCCAGCACTACAGACGCCCGCCACAACACCCTGCTATCTTTCTGTTTTGCAGTTCAGTCGAGGCCGGGTTTGAACTCGCCACCTTCAGTATATGGGGCCATTGCCCTACAGGATGAGCCACAGGCGCCGCCCTCCATATTTTTTTAGTAGAGATGAGGTCTTTTGCTTAAACTGGTCTTGAACTCATGAGCTCAAGCAATCCACCTTCCTCGGCCTCCCAGAGTGCTAGGATTACAGAGAGGCATGAACCACCTTGCCTGGCCTTTTTTTTTTTTTTTTGCAGAGCCTAACATACTGATCCAAAATTCCTATGGAAATATAAGAAACTGAGAATAACCAAAGCAGTCTTGAAAAAGAACAATATTGGAGGACTAATACTTCACATTTTCAAAACTTACTACAAAGCTACAATAATCAAAACAGTATGGTACTGGCAAAAGAACAGACTCATAGGCTCGGCATCTATAGCTCAAAGCGGCTAAGGTGCCAGCCACATACACCAGAACTGGCTGGTTCAGACCTGGCCCGAGCCTGCCAAACAATGACAACTGCAACCAAAAAATAGCTGGGCCTTGTGGTAGGTGCCTGTAGTCCCAGCTGCTTGGGAGGCTGAGGCAAGAGAATCACTTAAGCCCAAGAGTTGGAGGTTCCTGTGAACTGTGACACCACGGCACTCTACCCAAGGTAGAGTGAGGCTCTAGCTTGAGGCTCTGTCTGAAAATAAAAAAGACTAGACATATAGAGCAGTTAAATAGAACTGAGAGTCTGAATAATAAACCCTTATATTTTTTGTTGATTTTCCCAAGACAATTTAATAGAGCAAAGAATAGTGTTTTCAACAAATAATACTGGGACAGCTGGGTTTCTACATACGAAGGAATGAAGTTGGACCCCTTCCTCACGTCATGTACAGAAATTACTTCAAAAGGGATCAAAGACCTAAGTGTAAATGTTAGCCCTATACTATAAAACTCTTAGAAGAAGCATAGTAGTAAATCTTCGTGAACTCGAATTAGGCAGTCTTCTTATATATGACACCAAAAGCACAAGTAGCCAAAGAAAAAGTAGGCAAATTGGACTTTCTTAAAACTTAAAGCTGAACATATTGGCTTAACACCTGTAATCTCCGCTTTTTGGAAGGCTAATGCAAGAGGATCATTTGAGGCCAGGAGTTTCAAAACTGCCTGGGCAACATACTAGACCATATCTTGACTACAAAAATAATTTTTAACTTGGTGGCTAAAAGACATCATTAAGAGAACAGACAACTCACAAAGTGGGAGAAAATATATACAAGTCATATATCTAAGAAGGGACTTAAATATAGATTATATTTTACACCTCATCAATAAAAAGACAACCCACTTTAAAAGTGGGCAAAGGATTTGAGCAGACATTTCTCCAAAGAAGATAAAGGCTCAGTACCCTTAGCACAGCGGTTACTGCGCCAGCCACATGCATAGAGGATGGCGGGTTCAAACCTGGCCTGGGCCAGCTAAACAACAATGACAACTCCAGCTAAAAAATAGCCAGGTATTATGGTGGGCACTTTTAGTCCCAGCTAGTTGGGAGGCTTAGGCAAGAGAATCACTTTAAGCCCAAGAGTCTGAGGTTGCTGTGACCTGTGACACCATGGCACTCTACCAAGGGTGACAACTTAAAACTCTGTCTCAAAAAAGAAAGAAAAACAAAGGCGGCACTTGTGGCTCAGTGGGTACGGCGCTGGCCCCATATTCAGAGGGTGGTAGGTTCAAACCCACCCTGGCCAAACTGCAACACAAAACAGCCAGGTACTGTGGCAGGCGCCTGTAGTCCCAGATACTTGGGAGACTGAGTCAAGAGAATCACCTAAGCCCAAGAGTTTGAGGTTGCTGAGAGCTGTGACGCCACGCCACTCTACTGAGGGCAACAAAGTGAGACTCTATCTTAAAAGAAAAAAAAAGTTCGGCACCTGTGGCTCAAGTGGCTAAGGCACCAGCCACATATATATGAGCTGGGGGTTCAAATCCAGCCTGGGCCTGCCAAACAACAATGACGGCTGCAGCCAAAAAATAGCCAGGCATGTGGCAGGCACTTATAGTCCCAGCTACTTGGGAGGCAGAGGCAGGAGAATCACTTGAGCCCAGGAGTTTGAGGTTTCTGTGAGCTGTGATCCTACGGCACTCTACCCAGGGAGACAGCTTGAGGCTCTGTCTCAAAAAAAAAAAAAAAAAATTGGGGAGTGGGAGGAAGAATGTGGATAAGTTGCAATCTACATTTATTATTGGTGAGAATGTAAAATGAAACAGACACTGTAGAAAACAGTTTGACTGTTTTCATAAAGTTAAACATAGAGTTATATGATCTTGCAGTTTCACTCCTACGTATATACCCAAGAAAAATGAAACATATGTCCACACAGAAACTTGTACATAGATGTTTTCAGCATTATTTGTAATAGTCAAAAAGTAGAAACAACTTAAGTGTCCATTAGCTGATAAAGAAAGTGATGGTATATCCATATAATGGAATATTATTCAGCAATAAAAGGTACGTGGTACATTACCTTTACAAAGTACATTAATGAACTTTGAGGACTATGCTAAATCACAATAGCCAGAAACAAGGCCACAGATTGTATGATTATATTTATCTGAAATGTTCAGAGTAGACAGTTCCATAAAAACAAGTGGGCGGCACCTGTGGCTCAGTGGGTAGAGTGCCAGCACCATATACTGAGGGTGGCCAGTTTGAACCAGCCCCAGCCAAACTGCAACAAAAAAAAAAACACCCAGGTGTTATGGTGGTCTCCTGTACTCCCAGCTACGCGGGAGGCTGAGGCAAGAGAAACGCCTAACCCCAGGAGTTGGAGATTGCTGTGAACTGTGATGCCATGGCACTCTACCATGCAATAAAGTGAGACTCTGTCTCTTTAATTTAAAAAAAAAAAAATAATAAGTTTGTAGTTGCTAAGGGCTAGAAGAATCTAAGTGACTGATAATGGTTGCAGGCTTTTTGTGATGATGAAATGTTCTGAAATTAGTGGTTAGAGTTGTACAACTCCATGAGTCTATAAATACCACTAAATTATACATTTTAAAATAATATTATGTTGGGCGGCACCTGTGGCTCAACCAGCCCCATATACCGAGGGTGGCGGTTCAAATCCGGCCCTGGCCAAACTGCAACAAAAGAATAGCCAGGTGTTGTGGTGGGCGCCTGTAGTCCCAGCTTCTCAGGAGGCTGAGGAAAGAGAATCGCCTAAGCCCAGGAACTGGAGGTTGCTGTGAGCCATGTGACGCCATGGCACTCTACCAAGGGCGATAAAGTGAGACTCTGTCTCTACAAAAAATAAAAAATAAAAAAAGAACATCTTGGACATTTCTAATTTGAGACCAATACAAATAAAGCTACAATACACATCCATGTATAGATTGTGTGTTAGCCTAAGTTTTCACTCTGATAAATGTCCAGAAATATGATCACTGGGTCCATGGTAGTTTTTGTTGTATTTTTGTTTTTGGGGGGAGGTTGTTTTTTGTGGGTTTTTTTGCTCAGGGCCAGGTTTGAACCCACCACCTCTGGTATATGGGGCCAGCACCCTACTCCTTGAGCCACAGGTGCCACCCATATTTTTGGTTTTTAAAATACATGTCAAACCATGTTCCAGAATGGTTGTATCATTTGCATACCCATATGCATGTCTGAGAGATACAGGCTTTCCACATCCTCTGTGTTAGCTATTGTCACTGTTATTTAATTTAGTCATTCTAAAAGATATGCGGTAAAACCTCTGTAAGTTAACTGGCCAAGGGACTGTAACTAACTCATCAATATACAGAGGCAGTCAACATAAGGAACTAGGCCTACTGTACTGTATGCACATATGGTACATGTCCAGTCTATGAAAGTTAGGTCAGCTTAAGGAAGTGTTCAATGTAGGGAGGTTCTACTGTATAATGAAATCTTTTTTTTTTTTTTGAGACAGAGCCTCAAGCTATCCCCCTGGGTAGAGTGCTGTGGCATCACAGCAAACAGCAACCTCCAACTCCTGGGTTTAAGCATCTTGCCTCAGCCTCCCAAGTAGCTGGAACTACAGGTGCCTGCCAAAATTCCCAGCCTTTTTTTGGTTGTAGTTGTCATTGTTGTTTGGCAGGCCCAGGCATGATTTGAACCCGCCAGCTCTGGTATATGTGGCTGGCACCTTAGCCACTTGAGCTACAGGCACTGAGCCTTATTATTATTTTTATATTGTTTGGGATTCATTGAGGGTACAAAGAATTAGGTTACATTGATTGCATTTGTTAGACATAGTCCCTCTTATAATTGTGTCCCATTCCCAAGAGGGGTGCTATACACTGTGACCCTCCCATCCCTCTACCTCCTCCTCTCTCTCCACTTTATCATTCCCCTACACCCCCGCCCCCATATTAACTCATCTACTACCTTCATATTAGAATTAAATACATTGGATTCTTGTTTCTCCATTTTTGTGATACTTTACTAAGAAGAATGTGTTTCAAGTCCATCTAGGTTTGGGCGGCGCCTGTGGCTCAGCCAGTAGGGCTCTGGCCCCATATACCGAAGGTGGCGGGTTCAAACCCAGCCTCAGCCGAACTTCAAAACAGAACAATAGCCGGGCGTTGTGACGGGCGCCTGTAGTCCCAGCTACTTGGGAGGCTGAGGCAAGAGAATTGCCTAAGCCCAGGAGCTGGCGGTTGCTGTGAGCTGTGTGACGCCACGGCACTTTACTGAGGGCGATAAAGTGAGACTCTGTCTCTACAAAAAAAAAAAAAAAAGAGTACTCCATGGTATGTATATGCCACAGTTTGTTAATCCATTCCTAGGTTAGTGGGCATTCAGGCTATTTGGCTATTGTAAATTGAGCTGCAATAAACAGTCTAGTGCAAATGTCCTTATGGTAAAATTTTTCTTCTGGCTAGATGCCTAGTAATGGGATTGTAGGATCAAATGGGAGGTCTAATCTGAGTTCTTTGAGGTGGATGGCTGTGGTCTTCTGGCTTGGAAGGTTTCAGTTGAAAAGTCTGCTGTCATCCTAATGGCTCTGCCTCTATAAGTCAGTTGGCACTTACTCCTGGCTGCTTGCAGAATTTTTTCTTTTCATCTTAACTTTGGACAGGTTCATTACAATATGTCTTGGAGAGGCTGTTTGAGTTGAGATGACCTCGGGTTTGATATCCATCTGAAAGGAATGTGTCAGGGCCTTTTCATTCATGATAGTCTGTAGTAGGACTTCCATCCATGATAGTCTTCAGTAGGGCTTCCATTCATGATAGTCTCCAGTAGGGCTTCCATTCCTTTGGGACAATCTTCTTCCCCTTCAGGAATCCCTGTTGTTAGTTATGTTTGGACACTTCATGAAATCTTGTAAGTTCTCTAAGTTCCTATTCTGTTTTCCCGCTCTTCTTTTCTGCCTCTTTAACTACCTGGCTTAACTCGAAAACGTTATCCTCTAGCTCTGAGGTTCTTTATTTTCCATGTTCTAATCTATTTTTGGTAATTTCTACTGCATCTTTACATTCCCTGATTGTCTCCTTCATTTCCTTAAGCTCTGCCATATCCTTTCCATAGTCTACAAATCTCTCTTCCGACTTTTGGTTCTGTCTTTCCATTTTCTTATCTTTTCTCTTTATTGTCTTTATCGTGCATATTTGAAATTCCCTCTTTTTCAAGTCCATTAATTCTTTATAGGCAGTGTTTTCAGCAGTAATGCCTCATTTTCCCTTGAGGGAATTCCACTGTTTTGGTTGTTTTTACAATTATACTCATTTCTAAATAGTTTTGAAATGTACCATTGCATCATGCACATTAGGTGAGGTACCCCTGAAAACCCTCCCTCCTCCTATATCCCCCCTCCCCTGCTGTTTTGGTTTTTTTTATGTTGCCTGAATTTTTCTCTTGGTTCCTCCTCATGTGTTCTTTCTTCTTGTTCACTGCCTTGTCCTCCTTTTTACTTCTCACTGCCTCCTTTGTTTCAAACAGAAGTCCTTGCTCTTGATGACGGTATGTTGCAATATGTCATCGGGACAGCAGGTGGCACTGTGGTTTCTTTAGGAGACATCACAGCCAGCAACCTCTATGGTTCTTTTTCCTAATTTACTTGCATTCGGTGATTGCCTGATTGTTTCCTCAGCATTCAGACCCTGCCGGATTGGGATCTTACAGCTCACAAGAATCCTAAGGGGCAGATCTCATAGCACCCCCTGACTCCAGTTCCCTTGAGGTGTGTGGGTCTCTCAGCCTGTCCCAAGAGTGGAGCTCTGATCTCGGCAGGTGGAATTAAGATGGTCATCCTTGGGCAACTCCTGTGGCTCAAAGGAGTTGGGTGCTGGCCCCATGTGCTGGAGGTGGTGGGTTCAAGCCCAGCCCCGGCCAAAAACTGCAAACAAACAAACAAACAAACAAAAAAACAAGATGGTCATACTTTAGGCCCCTGCTGAGACCTTCTCATGACCTTTCCACAATGGCAGCCCCCTGGCCACCAAGCCCTTCTCAGTATGGCTGTTTCGCCAGCCATCAAACCTATGGCAAATCCACTCCAACCAGCATTCAAATCTGGTTGCTGTATACTATTCGAGTCTGCCCACTCTTCCAAGCTCAACTCAACATGCAGCCCCAACAACTAAAAACTCCAGAAAGGCTGCATCCCATCCCAGGCCTCTGTGGACAGCCAGCTGACCCTGCCACTCAGCTGGTGGCAATCACTTGCCTAATTCATGAGATCATACACTGTGTCCAGTTCACCACCTTCTCACATAGAAATTTTGCCTATTCTAAGCTATGACTCTGGGTAGGGTCCCCATGCCAAGAATGGCTGAGTTCTTTCTTTTTCTCCAGTCATTCCAGGAGAGCTCAGCTGAACAATCCTTCTGGTCCGCCATCTTGCTCTGCCCCCCAAAACCTCATGTTGTTTTAATCAAAATGTTCCTACTAGCAACTGATGCCCAATATCTTTTTCATGTGCTGATTTGCCTTCTTTAAATTTTCTTCAGTGAAATTTCTCATATCTTTAGCCCCAATTTCTGCTTGGATGTTTTTTTTCAATTTTTTTTTTTTTAACTTTTATGTTAGAGAGTTCTTGATGTATTCTGGATACCAGTCATTTGCTAAATAGCTGGTCTGTTTTACCCTTCACTGAGTGTTTCATAGAGTAAAAGGTTTTTTAAATGATTTTTAGTATCATAAAACATACATAAAGGGTGGCACCTGTGGCTCAAAGGAGTAAGGTTCTTGCCTCACATACCAGAGGTAGCGGTTTCAAACCTAGCCCCAGCCAAAAACTGCAAAATAAATAAATAAATAAATAAAACATATATAAAGCAATTTTTTTATTTCAACTTTTTTTTTTTTTTTTTTGAGACAGTTTCACTTTATCACCCTCGGTAGATAGCTCACAGCAACTTCCATCTTTTGTGCTTAGGTGATTCTCTTGCTTCAGCCTCCTGAGTAGCTGGGACCACAGGCACCCACCACAACACCTGGCTAATTTTTGTTGCAGTTTGGCTGGGGCTGGGTTTGAACCAAACGCCACCCTCAGTATATGGGGCCAGTGCCCTATCCACTGAACCATAGGCGCCGCCCTATTTCAGCCCTTTTAAGTGTACTATTCAGTGGCATTAATTACATGTAAAATGTTGCATAATCATAACCACTATTTCCAGTTTCTATCATCATCTCAATTTCTGTATTGATTAAGCAATTGTTACATTTACACTTCTGCACAGCACATTTACCTCTAATCTACTTTTTGTCTCTATAAATTTTGCCTATTCTAAATTATTCATATACATAGAATCATACACAGCTTAGCGCCTGTGGCTCAACAGGCTAAGGCACCAGCCACGTACACCTGAGCTGGAGGGTTCAAATCCAGCCCGGGCCGCCAAACAACAATGCCGGCTGCAACCAAAAAAAAAAAAAAAAAAAAAAAAGAATCATACACAACTGTCTTTTTAAAGTATCTGGCTTAATGCACTTAGCATGTTTTTAGGGTTTACCTATATTGTACTGGTATCAGAATTTCATTTCTTTTTATGG
>CAUYON010152560.1:0-20126 GCA_963573935.1 Arctocebus calabarensis | reverse complement strand
AGCTACTTGGGAGGCGGAGGCAAGAGACTTGCTTGAGCCCAGGAATTGGAGGTTGCTGTGAGCTATGATGCCACAGCACTCTATCCAGGGTGACAGCTTGAGGCTCTGTCTCAAAAAAAAAAAAATGTATTTGAAGGCACTGAGGATCAGAAGAAAGTTTTGGGCTTTAGCAGATTCCTCCATATTTTGTTTCCATTACCCTGAGTATGCTTATGCCTATTCAGAGTCTCTAGACAACTTTTTTTTTTTTTTGAGACAGAGTCTTATCATAACGCCCTTGGTAGAATGTGGTGGCATCATAGCTCACAGCAACCTCAAACTCTTGGGCTTAAGTGATTCTCTTCCCTCATTCTTCCAAGTAGCTGGGACTACAGGTGCCAGTAGCGGTACATGCTGTAATTGCAACTACTTTGGAGAGTCACTTAAACCCAGGAGTTCAAGACCTGTCTATGCAACATAAAAAGACCCCATTTCGAAAAAAATAAGTCTGAAAATCATTATAGTTACATAATCTACCTTTTTTTCTTTTTTTTTTAATTGAGATGGAGTCTTAACTTTGTCACCCTCAGGAGAGTACTGTAGCTTCATAGCTCACAGCGACCTCAAATTCTTGGGTTCAAGTGATTCTCTTACCTCAGCCTCCGTGGTAGGTGGGACTGCAAGTGCCCACCACAATGCCTGGCTATTTTTTTTTTTGCAAGGCAGGAGAATCGCTTGAGCCCAAGAGTTTGAGGTTGCTGTGAGCTGGGATGCCACGGCACTCTACCCAGAGCAACACAGTGAGACTCTGTCTCAAAAAAAACAAAAACGATACTCCTTTCTCCTTGCTCCCTCTGCCAGAAGTCATGTAGCTTCTGTATACTTTTCTATCTTTTGCCTAAAAGCACACAGCCTTCTTTGCCTAAAGCTAATTTTTACCCCATGTACTATTACTTCCCCTCTGCCTTGTAAAATGAAAATATTCCCACTTGCTTTCCTTGCTAATTTGCAACATTGTTAGTATAAACAACCTTGTTTAGGTACTATATATATATATAAAGCCATTCACATGGTTTAGTTCAGTTCAATTCTGTTCGGTTTGGTGCTGGCTGCAGTCATCAGCTGGCCAGACCTTATGATCCCATCCTTATCTCTTGGTGATCTTTGTCTCCTATGTGTTTTATTTCTTCATCCCCCCACCATTCCCACTTTGGTATATTTACTCTTTGCATTGGATCGAGAAAACCCACCACAGCACCTGGCTATTTTATTTTTTAGAGATGGAGCCTTGCTTTTGCACAGGGTGGTCTCAAACTCCCGAGCTCAAGTAATCTACCCGCCTTAGCCTCCCAGAGTGCTGGGATTACAGGTGGGAGTCACCTGCCCAGCGCAATGTACTTCTGTAAAGTTATACTAAGTTTGCTTGCCTTTCCCACCTCCTCTTCTGATTTATCCACCTCTTTCATCTCTGCCTCCCTTGAGGTAACAAGACCAGCTCCCCTTCTTCCTCCTCCTCCCCTTCAGTCCTACTCAATGTGAAGATGATGACCTTTATGATAATTTACTTCTACTTCATGAAGAGCAAATACATTTTCCCTTCCTAATGATTTTTCTTTTTCTTTTCTTTTTAGAGATGGGGTCTCACTCTGCCACCCAGGCTGAGTGCAGTAGGGGCAATTATAGCTCACTGCAGTTTGAAATTCTTTGGATTAAGCCATCTTCCTGTTTGCCTCAGCCTCCTAAACTACAGGCACAAGCCACCATGCCCAGTTTCCTTAACATTTTCTTAATAACACTTTTTTTCCCTCTAGCTTACTTGATTGTTTAGTATATAATACAAAAACAAAATATGGGTTTGTTGTTTAGGTTGTTGGTAAGGCTTTCAGTCAACAGTAGACTATCAATAAGGTTTTGGAGGTTAACACACAGGTTTTCAACTGTGCAGGTCAATACCCCTAACACTCCTGTTCAAGAGTCAGTTGTGGGCTGGTCAGTGTCTGTAGCTCAGTGAGTAGGGCACCAGCCACATACACTGAGGCTGGTGGGTTCGAGCCCGGCCCAGGCCTGCTAAACAACAAAGACAACTGCAATAACTACAAAAAAATAGCTGAGCGTTGTGGTGGGTGCCTGTAGTCCCAGCTACTTGGGAGGCTGAGGCAAGAGAATCACTTAAGCCCTAGAGTTTGAGGTTGCTATGAGCTGCAATGCCACACTCTCTCCTGAGGGCCACATAGTGAGACTCTGTCTCAAAAAAAAAAGGGGGGGGCGGCGCCTGTGGCTCATCCAATAGGGCGCTGGCCCCATATATGTAGGGTGGCGGACTCAAACACCACCTCCGCTGAACTGGAAAAACAGAAAAATATCCAGGTGTTATGGCAGGTACCTGTAGTCCCAGCTACTTGGGAAGCTGAGGCAAGAGAATAGCCTAAGCCCAGGAGTTGGGAGGTTGCTGTGAGCTGTGTGACGCCACGGCACTCTATGGAGGGTGATAAAGTGAGACTCTGTGTCTACAAAAAAAAAAAAAAAAAAAAGGTAAATTGTGGCTGTTCACAGTGCCTCAGGCCTGTCATCCCAGTACTCTGGGAAGCCGAAGCAGATGGATTGCTTGAGCTCAGGAGTTGGAGACTAGCCCGAGCAAGAGCGAGACCCCATCTCTAAATAGCTGGCATTGTAGTGGGTGCCTATAGTCCCAGCTACCTGGGAGGCTGAGGCAAGAGGATCGAGGATCATTTGAGCCCAAAATTTTGAGGTTGCTATGAGCTATGATGCCACACACTCTTTCAGAATGGCAGAATAGACTCTGTCAACTGTTCATGTATATATGAATCTTTTTGTATTCTTTGTTATGCAAAAGGAAACATGTTCTTTCATACCTTGCTTTTTCACTTCTGTCAGTCCATTAAATTCAAAGCGTCTATCTTCATAATTCTGAATTATAACTTTTTGTTCAATTACCATTCATTTAACCACCAAAAACTATATGGGTCTGGGTCAGGGTGTGAGGAGTAAATTTCTGTCCTCAGTTTCCTGTCTCCTCCCAGTCTGAACCACAGATTTAAAAGGAGTACAATGTAGGCCTTTCTTTTTCTTTTTTTTTTTTTTTAGCAGACCTGGGCTGGTTTCGAACCCACCAGCCCCAGTGCATGTGGTTAGCGCCCTAACCACTGAGCTATGAGCACTGAGCCAGGCATTTCTTACTGTCACCTCACTATTCTCCACACTAAGCAGATAGGAATAAAATAGATACCATGCATTTTTCTGTAACTCTGAGATCACTTGGGTTCCACAACCCATAATCGTAGTATGGTACCAATTAAAAGTGGCATAGTGAAGCTGCCTGTGCTCTTCCAGAAGCAGTTTAGGGCTCATATTCCCTTGATACAGACCAGCTTTCCTTTTTTTTTTTTTCCTGAGATAAGAGTCTCAAGCTGTCGCCCTGGGAGTGCCCTGGCATCACAGCTCACAGCAACCTCAAACTCTTGGGCTTAAGCAATTCTCTTGCCTCAGTCTCCCAAGTAGCTGGGATTACAGGTGCCCACGACAACCCCTGGCTATTTTTTGGTTGTAGATGTCATTGTTGTTTGGCAGGCCTGGCCTGATTCGAACCTGCCAACTCTGGTGTTGTGTGGCTGGCACCCTAGTTGCTGAGCTACAGGTGCAGAGTCACTGACCAGCTTTCTAAGCCTCAGTTTCTTGGGGTCCTGTAAATTCCAGTGAGACTAAAGTCCAAAACTATAAAAAGTGGGTATTGGTTGAGCACCAGTTTCTTGAGCACTATAAACAGCCTCTTCTTTTCCTAAAGGAGTGTAATGTTTTCTTTCCTTTTTTGAGACAGAGTTTTTCACTTTGTCACTCTCAGTAGAGTGCTGTAGAGTCACAGCTCACAGCAAACTAAAACTCTTGGCTGAAGTGATTCTCTTGCCTCAGCCTCCCAAGTAGCTGGGACTATAGGTGTCCACCACAAAGCCCAACTACTTTTTTTTTTTTGCAGTTGTTGGCCAGGGCTGGGTTTGAACCCACCACCTCCGGCATATGGGGCTGGCGCCCTACTCCTTTGAACCACAGGTGCCACCAGAGATTCTTTTATTATTATTATTATTATTTTTGCAGTTTTTGGCTAGGGCTGGGTTTGAACCCACCACCTCCAGCATAAAGCCCAACTATTTTGAGATGAGGTCTCACTCTTGCACAGGCTGGTCTGGAATTCCTAAATTTAGGTAATCCATATGCCTCCGCCTCCCAGAGTTCTGGGATTACAGGTGTGAGCCACCCCACCCGGCCAGTATTTTCTGTGCTTCACTTTTACTTAGTTAATTATAGTCAACAGTTCTTTCTTTCTTTCTTTTTTTTTTTTTTAGACACAGTCTCAATTTATCGCCCTTGATAGAGTGCTGTGGTGTCACACAGCAACCTCCAACTCCTGGGCTTAGGTGATTCTCTTGCCTCAGCCTCCCCAGCGGCTGGGACTACTGGTGCCCGCCACAACGCCGGGCTATTTTTTTGTTGCAATTTGGCAGGGGCCGGGTTTGAACCCTCCACCTTCGGTATATGGGACCGGCACCCTACCCACTGAGCCATAGGCGCCGCCCTCAACTTTTACTATATATCATTCTCTATTTGCTAAATTCCATCCCCCAACTACATTATAAATCCTAAGAACACTGTTACCCTTCTTTTTTGTCCAATAATTAAGTGCTAAGAAAAGAGTAGATACTTATGAAGTCCGTACTGAACTTCCCCAAATAGAGCAAGCTCCCATAAGCTGACAAAGATCCAGAGAATTCACTCTGCTACTTCATCTTTCATAACAGTGACTTACCGCGCATACTCCTGGGGGGAGATCAGAAACTTCTCTTTCATCTGGACCTCAGCTTTGTTCTCCCACCAGAATTTGTTAGTTGCTTTCTTGTGCTCTGGGCTGAGAATGGAGAGGATGAATAATCTCACTTATAAATTATAAAGTAAAACTCAGATATCTAAGCATTAGGTAAGTAATGCAAACCGATCCAGGTTTCTGCCTGAGGCAAGGCTGAGAGAGGAATACTGTTATCAGTTTCTTCCAAGATATCCGGTCTCCTCCTTTCAATAAAACTGAGAGAATCTGAGGGTAGGTGATAGGCGGTAACCAAGCTGGCTTTCCCAGCTAGACCACCAGCACCACTGAGACCGTAGGCAGTCATAAGACCCCTACTCTCAAGGCTGGCAAGCTTGTAATTCAACCCATCCATCTTGATCCAATCACACAAAAGCGTCCTTTCTCTCACCCACTCTAAACCCTTCCCCCACACATGTGTGCGTCTGTGCAGGAGAAAGCTCCCAGCTCGGCTATCACCTGGCCAGATGCTCCAGCAGCCCTCCGTGGAGCACCGTCAGGTTTCCGTGGCTCAAGTGTTTCCGCACGTCACAGCCGCAGCAGAGGCACCAGCAGCATTGCTCGTGCTCGGGCACATAGCGCTCCACCTGGGCGGCGCGGATGGCCTTGCGGGCGGCCTCCACCTGCGGGGGAGAGACCAAGTAAGATCCCCCGGCCAAGGAAGCCCCCGGCCGCCTTCAGACCCGCCCTGCACTGCCCCGCATCTCGGCCGCCTCCTGCCTCGCGTCCGCACCTGGGGTAGGAGCCTTTCCAAAGCTGCCTTCAGATGCCGCTGGTGCTTGCGGCTGTAGACGTGTCCGCGACCACAGAAAAAAGTCTGGCGGCACAGAGGACAGCGGTGCGCCGGCGTCATAGGCCCGAGACCTGGTATCTCCGCCACTCGCAGCCGATTCTTCGCCATCCGGTGACCCCTGACCCCTCCAGACGCGGCGAACCCGGCGGCTCCCACGGCCCCCAGCGGCTGTCAGGCGACACTACAAACACTTTTGCGGCTGCGCAGACCCTCCCTTGCCCCACCTCCTCCGCCCCGCCTCGCGGCCCGCGGAGTCAGAAGTTCCGGAATCCAGAGGGAGGATGCGTGGAAGGCACGCACGCCACAAAGTGAGGGCGGCAGGCTATGCACGTAGCTGGACATTGGCTATGATTGACATAACCAATCATAACTGGTATTTCTAGGCGAGCACTGTGTGTGCAGAGCTTGGCATTGATGACCTCACTAAATCCTCGCAGTAACGCTGGGTGGTGTTTTACTGACATTTTCCAAGTGAGAAAGCTGAGGGGTGAAGGAGGTAAGAAACTTTGTGGAAGGTTGCACAGGTGTTGAGTAATGAAGTCAGCACCTCCAGCTCTGGTGCTTTTCAGTACCGGGAGGCAGTTGGATAACATCTGCTGTACGTGACTGCGATCTCATAGCTAATCACAGTCACCCCGAAGAGATGTTCTGACCTCTCCTGTTGTGAAACCGTAAAGAGTATGCTATAAATCGTGCAGCATCATTGCTGAGCAGGCTTTTTTTTTTAGAGACAGAGTCCCACTTTGTCGCCTTTGGTAGAGTGCTGTGGCGTCACAGCTCACAGCAACCTCAAGCTCCTGGGAAGGCTGAGGTGGGTGGATTGCCTGAGCCCAGGAATTAAGAGACTGGCTCGAGGCTGCGAGCAAAAAATGGCCGGGCGTTGTGGCGGGCGCCTGTAGTCCCAGATACTTGGGAGGCAGAGGCAGGAGACTCACTTGAGCCCAGGAATTGGAGGTTGCTGTGAGCTGTGATGCCACTCAGGGTGACAGCTTGAGGCTCTGTCTCAAAAAAAAGAGAGACTGGCCGGAGTAAGAGCTAGACCCTCATCTCTAAAAATAGCGGTGTAGGCTGGGCGCCTGTGACTCAACGGGCTAAGGCGCCAACTACGTACACCTGAGCTGGCGGGTTCGAATCCAGCTCAGGCCCACCAAACAATAATGACGGCTGCAACCAAAAAATGCCCAGGCGTTGTGGCAGGCACCTGTAGTCCCAGCTACTTGGGAGGTGGAGGCAGGAGACTCGCTTGAGCCCAGGATTGGAGGTTGCTGTGAGCTGTGGTGCCACAGCACTCTATCCAGGGTGACAGCTTGAGGCTGTCTCAAAAATAAATAAATAAATAATAGCGGTGGGCACCTGTAGTCCCTTCTACTCTGGAGCTGAGGAGAAAGGCTCTCTTCAGCCTTTGACATGACACCAAGGCACTCTATGGAGGTTACAAAATGAGAGTCTATCTCAAACAAAAAAAACTAGTACATCAAGGGAAGAAATTGAGTACTCTGACCTTAGTTATAAAAACTGTACCTCAGGATAACTAAATTGAGGATGAGAGGAAGATTCTTCTATAGAAGTATTTCAGCTGGGAAAATGTGACCAGTAATCTTCTTTAGAAGTGATGATGGTACATTTAAAGAGTCCTTTTAGAGAAAAAAAAGGATGTCTAGAAATTGCTTCAAATGATAAGGGAAGGGGTCAGGATTTATAAAAACAGTTACCTATGAGGGGATGACACATTATGTAGGGGTTCACTATATTCTTCTACTTTGGATACATTTGAAATTCTCAATAAAGTGAAATAAAAATAAATTACCGCCTGTAAGCTTAAGAAAGAAAAACAGCCCTTCCCTCTCTGCTCCCTTAGCACACGCCCTCCATACCACAGTGGAGGGAGGAAACTGCCCCTGGTCCCTATGCAGGACTTGCATTGTGTTCCCTGGGCTTGGATATAGTAGCCACTTAAGGAATGTCACTTAAATAAATAGGTAGGTGGCGCCTGCAAGGCTGGAAGCTATAGCTGACATCTCCCAAGATCATCTTCATAACCCAGACAAAAGGAAGTAACTCCAGAATCTTGAAAAGGGTTAGGTATTTCTCTCCTTTGAGGAAAGGAAATAATGGACTCCCTTTGCTGCATACCAAGGAAAACTGCCCCACTGCCTCCAGAGCACCTATCAGCTCTGAGGGCATCCCACTTTCACCCTTGAACTCCACCTCCACCCTTAACCTCATCCTCAGAGACTCCCCCATCCCCAACACATACACACATACAAGGCTGCTGAAAGTAACTTTAATAAGGCATGGGCTGACTGTTGCTTCTTGGAGTTAAAGGTCAAAGAGGAAGGGCATCACATCTGTAAGAAAGGGAGAGAGTCAAAAGGCGTATGCTTCACACCTGCTGTTGCTTAGGCCTGGATGCCCTCTCATAGCAGGTGAACTATTTCTCACTCAAGGCTCAAATGCCACCACTTTTCTGAAGCCTCCCTTATCTGCTCCAGGGAAAGATAAAGTCCCCTTTGCACACAACCTCTATTATTGTGCTTTTCACACTGTTGGTCACCAGTCCCTAGGCTTCTGGGCTGTGAGTAGGACCAGTTGCACCTCAGTTGTTCCCCATCAATTCCTTGTACATCAAAGTCCCAAGCTTGTGGGGGAGGTCTCACCTCAGGTTGGCATCACCCAAGGGTCTCAGACCACTGCTATCCTCCCTGCTTCCTACAGACGATGCCCCCCATGGCGTGAAATCCTCTTGTACACTCAGCCTGGGGTGAGAATCCTCAGGTCCCCTCCCCTCAGGCCCACACACGGCAAGGCCTCACACCTGGCTGGCTCATGCACTGCTGGATACTTTCCAGCCGAGTGGAGGCCAAGGCTCGGGCCTCCTCCTCGAAGCGGCGGTGTCCCTCCTCAGTCAACTTCCAGAGGCAGGAGCGATGCCGTGTTTTGGCCCCACCTTGCAAATTGACTGGCACTTTCTCAAAACTGTCTCGGAAGCAGAGATTGTGACGGATGGTATTCTTCCAGCCTTCTGGAGCCGTCCGGAAAAAGGGGAAGTGTTGTCTGTGGACAGCAGGGAAGAAAGATAAGGAAAGCATGCTTTCCTTGGGGGATGCCCTAACTCTTGGGCGTGTTCTGTTCTTCTCCAGGGACTGCCTCAGCCCTTCTCTCAAGGTGGATGATGACAAGTAAGCCTGTGATCTTTGCTGACTGAACAGGTGGCAAAACCACCTGAGGCACTGCTCATGTGACTCCTCTCCTTTTAAGCCCAGTTCATTGCCCCCAGCCCCTCCCTCTGAGGATTTGGGACTTTTCGGTCACAGGCTGAATGAAGCAGAATCGGGCCAACAAGGTGCTGTAAGAGGAATCCTAGTGAGGGAGGGACACCACTTGGCAACTGACATTGTGGGACAGTGGGTTCTTCTCATAACTGGGGAAGGGTCTGAGCACCCCCATTACACTCCTGTGTACAGGACTATCAGAGCTAAGGATAAATTTCTTCTCAACTGGGCTCTGCTGGCCTCGGGGGATACAGGGAGTCTAACCCTAGCAGAAGCAGGTGGGAAACCAGCTTTTATACTGGTTAATCTAAGGAGGAATGGTGGAAGAAACTGTTAACCTGACAAAGAAAACTTAAGCTGTACAACAGGATGGAGTGTTTAGCTGTGGGCACATGTGCACCTGGGAAACACAGAACTGGGAATGTACTCATCCTTCCAGATAGGGAAACTGAGTCAGCAGCCCAGGGCCTGGCCCCCTCCCTTCTCCCTCCTCACAGGGCCCCTGGCACATACCGAGTGAAACTGTAGATCTGCTGTACGTTGAGGCCACAGGGGGAACTGTTTCTTAATGCCAGGGCAATTAGGTGGAAGTAATTGAGAGGGGGCCGGGACCAGAGCATCCCCGCCTGGCTGGTGGTTTGCCGAAGCCTCCGACTCTGGAGGGGGGCCCTTTTGTGAGGGGACGGGAGAGCCACAGAGGAGCCGTCATCCTGGTTCTCAGCCTCCTCTTCTGTGAGCTAGAGGAGCACAGAGTAGGAACTGGTCCTGACTCCTCAGCCTCTACTCCAGGGTACAATGGCAGGAAGGGGTAATGGTCTAGGGCCGTCATCTGGGCTTTTCCCCAACCCAAGGATGCAGGTGATTTCTAAACACATTAACCTTTTGCTACCCCTAAGAAAACAGAACTCCTATGTCACTTCCCCATGCCCACCCCATCTGCTGCCCAAATACAGCTTACAAGGCCACAAATTCATACCTCCAAGTTGTTGTGGGGAGAGGCAAACTGCTTCCGAGGGGGAGACTGCTCACTGGAAGAAAGGGGCAATTCCACCCCTGTGGCCTCTAAGCCATTGGCATCTTCCTCCTTCTTAGGTGGCTGAAGGGAGGGGAGGGCACTTGCTAGATCCTCCCTCTTACTAGATTCTGGAACCTCCAGCTTTCCAGGGGGAAGCACGATGTTAGGATTTACCCACATCCACAGATTGGGCTCAATTTCTGGACCTGTGCAGAACAAAAGTAGATTGTGTGCCATAGCACACTAGCTTTGAGTGTCCTTGGTATTCAGCCCAGGGCACAGAGCCATGTGGGAGAACTCACTACTCACCATCTTTATCAGCGTTGGCTTTTTTTTCTAGGGGTAATTTTGGTGGTTCAACTATTCGGAGTTTATATCTTGCAACTGGCAAAAAGACAGAAGACAGTCAAAACATCCTAGGATTTTCATTGTGACCCTAGAGTCCTGGGCCTTGAGGCTTCTCTGGAAAAAGATTGTGGGTCCTGCCTGGGGGTTATGACATCATATTCTCCTGGTTTTCCATTTACCTCCTCCCATGCTCTCATTCTCTGCATTCTTTTCCTCTCACACCATATATATTGACCCTGAACAATCTCATGCATATCTGTGGCTTCAGTGACTATAATTTAAGGCTCAAATCTTTACCTCTAGCCTAGATGTCTCTGCTTGCCCTTAAGTAGAGCTAGTTGTCTTTGCTTGAGTAACCCACAAGCACTTCAAATTCAACATTTCTAAAACCAGATTCCATCTTCTTGCTCTTCCTACTGTCTTAGTAGATGGCACCACCTTCCCCCTGGCTGTTTTGGGGCAGAAACCATTTTTTCCTCGCACTGTCCCCATTGAATGTCATCATATTACAGATAGATGAATCTATAAATTTTTTTTGGGGGGGGGAAATAGTATATATATTTTTTCTTTTTATTTCCTTGATTTTTCCTTTTTGAAGAGCTTAGTAATTAGAAAGGTTGCCCATTATGTTGCTAATGTTGAACAGAGAACTACCTAGATAAAGGAAAAAGTACAAAAGATGAAAAAGGCAAAACTATCATTACTTGTAAGGAAAAAAATAATTAACATAGAAGATCATGCTAAATCATTACAAAAAGTATTGGTACCAATTGATACCTTTGGTATCAATAATTCGAACCCTCCAGCTCACATGTACCTGGCTGGCACCTTAGCCCGTTGAGCCACAGGTGCCGAGCCAGAAAGTTAATTTTTAAAAATACACTTTTGGATTGGCGCCTGTGGCTCAAGTGGCTAAGGCGTCAGCCAGGTACACGTGAGCTGGAGGGTTCGAATCCAGCCCGGGCCCGCCAAACAACAATGACGGCTGCAACCAAAAAATGGCTAGGCATTGTGGTGGTCGCCTGTAGTCCCAGCTACTTGGGAGGCATAGGCAGGAGACTCGCTTGAGCCCAGGAATTGGAGGTTGTCGTGAGCTGGGACGCCATGGCACTCTATCCAGGGTGACAGCTTGAGGCTCTGTCTCAAAAAAAAAAAAAGAAATTAATAAAAAAAAACTTGTCTTGGCGCCTGTGGCTCAGCGGGCTAAGGCGCCAGCCACGTACACCTGAGCTAGCGGGTTCAAATCCAGCCCAGGTCCGCCAAACAACAATGACGACTGCAACCAAAAAATGGCCGGGCATTGTGGTGGGCACCTATGGTCCCAGCTACTTGGGAGGAGGAGGCAAGAGACTCGCTTGAGCCCAGGAATTGGAGGTTGCTGTGAGCTGTGATGCCACAGCACTCTATCCAGGTGACAGTTTGAGGCTCTGTTTCAAAAAAAATAAATAAAGGCTCAGCGCCTGTGGCTCAATGGGCTAAGGGCCAGCCACGTACACCTGAGCTGACGGGTTCGAATCCAGCCTGGGCCTGCCAAACAACAATGACGGTTACAACCAAAAAATAGCCGGGCGTTGTGGCGGACGCCTGTAGTCCCAGCTACTTGGGAGGTGGAGGCAGAAGACTCACTTGAGCCCAGGAATTGGAGGGTGATGTGAGCTGGGATGCCACAGCACTCCATCCAGGGTGACAACTTGAGGCTCTGCCTCAAAATAAATAAATAAATAAATAAATAAATAAATAAAAATATATTCTTGATGGTTGGTGTCTGTGGCTCAGTGGTAGGGCGCTGGCCCCATTTACAAAGGGTGGTGGGTTTGTACCTGGCCCTAGCCAGACTGCAACAAAAAAATAGCCGGGCAGTGGGCTCCTGTAGTCCCAGCTACTCAGGAGGCTAAGGCAAGAGACTCCCCTAAGCCCAAGAGTTGGAAGTTGCTGTGACGCCACCACACCCTACCAATGGTGACAAAGTGAGACTCTGTCCCCCCCCCCCACTTGTGGACGAGTATGGGCGTGGGGTGGCGGCGGTGGCGCGGGCCCGAGGGCGCCAGCCACCGGCACCCGAGCTGGCAGGTGTGATCCCAGCTCGGGCCTGCCAAACAACCATGACAATTACAACCCAAAAATAGATGGGTACTGTGGCAGGCACCTGTAGTCCCAGCTACTTGGGAGGTTAAGGCAAAAGAATCACTTGAGCTCAAGAGTTTGAGGTTGCTGTGAGCTATGGTGCTGTACCCTGGGCAACAGCTTGAGACTCTGTCTCAAAAAATAAATAAATAAAAAATAAAAATATACTTTTTACAGGCTCAGCACCCATAGCTCAGTGGTTAGGGTGCCAGCCAAATACACTGAGGCAGGCAGGTTCAAACCCAACCCAGGTCTGCTAAACAATGGCACCTGCAACAAAAAAATAGCTGGGTGTTGTGGCGGGTATCTGTAGTCCCAGCTACTTGGGAGGCTGAGGCAAGAGAATGGCTTAAGCCCAAGAGTTTGAGGTTGTTGTGATGCCACGGCACTCTACGAGGATGACACGGTGAGACTCTGTTTCCAAAAATATATATATATGTATATACTATTTACAATAGCAATCAAAATTATGAAGTATCTAGGAGTTAACCCATGAAAGAATGGACTAGACCTTTATAAGGAAAAAAGATAACCACCACTTAAGAACATAATCCCTAGTTATCTAGTGGTTAGGAAGACAAAAAAAAAGAAAAGAAAATCACAGAGGATTTGAACAAAGACATAATACATATTAGAAAGATGCCTATCATCCTTAAATTCATCTATAAATTTTATGCACATATTATAATATATAGAAATGAAAGGTTCTATATAGTTAAAAATCACCATAAGCAAAAAATAAAAATAAGCCAGAAAAGGCTCGGCACCTGTGGCTCAAAGGGCTAAGGCGTCAGCCATGTACACCTGAGCTGGTGAGTTTGAATCTAGCTTGGAGCCGCCAAACAATAATGACAGCTGCAACCAACAAATGGCCGGGCGTTGTGGCGGGCGCCTGTAGTCCCAGCTACTTGGGAGGCGGAGGTAGGAGACTCGCTTGCGCCCAGGAATTGGAGATTGCTGTGAGCTGTGATGCCACAGCTCTCTATCCAGGGTGACAGCTTGAGGCTCTGTCTCAAAAAAAAAAAAAAAAAAAGCCAGAAAAAAGAACTATCTCAAGATTCTAATATACAAGAAATTCTAATATACAGGAAGAGTCCACAAATCAGTAAATAAAAGGCTAACACAAACTTACAAATGGGCAAAACACACAAATCAGCATTCAGCATTCAGAACACGTGAATGACTAATAAGATGTTACACTTGATCTTAGCTAAAAGGCCAAGAAGGGATAAAGATGCTTAGTTTTATTCGTAATAAGAAAAGCACATAAAATAAGGAGATAACACTTTATATCAATCAAAATAGACAAGAATTATAAAGACAGATGATACCAAGTGTTGAGAAAGGTGACCAAAGAAATAGAATTTCTTTTTCTTTTTTTTTTTTTTTTTTTTTGAGACAAAGTCTCTTTGTCACCCTGGGTAGAGTGATGTGGCATCATAGCTCACAGCAACCTCAAACTCTTGGGCTCAAGTGATTCCTTGCCTTAGCGTCCGGAATACCGGGGAATACCGGCACCTGCCACAAAGCCCAGCTATTTTTAGAAACCGGGATATTCTTGTTCAGGCTGGTCTCAGAACTCCTGAACTCAGGCAATTCACCTGCCTCCGCCTCCCAGAGTGCTGCGATTACAGGTGTGAGCCAGAATCCCTTCTTTTTTTTTTTGAGACAGAGCCTCAAGCTGTCACCCTGGATAGAGTGCTGTGGCATCACAGCTCACAGCAACCTCCAATTTCTGAGCTCAAGCGAGTCTCCTGCCTCTGCCTCCCAAGTAGCTGGGACTACAGGCGCCCGCCACACACCTGGCCATTTTTTGGTTGTAGCCCAAAAAATGTTGTTTGGCGGGCCCTCGGGCTGGATTCGAACCTGCCAGCTCAGGTGTACGTGGCTGGTGCCTTAGCCTGTTGAGCCACAGGCGCCCAGCCCAGAATCCCTTCTTATACTGTAGTTCTGTCTGAGTATCATCTGGTACAGCCGCTGTGAAAAGCCATCAGGCAAGACAATTCACCTCTTACCAGCTACTCCTAGCTATGCCTATCTAAGTTAATTTAGGAGCTCTTCATTAACCAGTCTTCATTCTTACTGTCATCTACTGATAGTAATAGTCACCCCCTCATTTAGCTTACTGTGTCACTGTCCTCGGCACTTCTCTTGCCATATATCTTTGCCATTTCTTGAACTCTTCACAGATCTTGCCTTCTGCCTTGCTTTAGACAGTTCGTCAGTCATAACCTAAACCAATAACCTCAACCTCTCCATAACCTCATTTATGCACCACATAAAAATGCACCACCACCTGTCTGTTCCACAGTCTTCCCCTCTCCTGTGTCATCAATTTTTGTCATTATCAGATCATTCCCATCAGCATTCAAACATGCTGTTAACTCTCTCATCTTAAAGAACTTATTTGCCGCCACTTTCTGCATCAGACCACTCCTATTACTGCTACTCTTGAGGAAAATCTCCTTGAGAAAGGATCACAAGCAGTCCCACGTTACAAACATCCGATTGACATATGACTCACACTTACAAACCAAGACAATTGGAGGTAATTGGTAAATGCACCCGTTCCAGTGTATGTACAAATTCAACTTAAGAACAATCCTATGGAGCCTATCGCATTGTAACCTTGGAAATGCCTGTACTTTGTCTCTACTTCCCTTTCTTCCATTCTTTTTTTGTTTGTTTGTTTTTGTTTTTGTTTTTGGCTGGGCCAGGTTTGAACCTGCCCCCTCCAGTATGTGGGGCCGAAGCCCTACTCCTTTGAGCCACAGGCGCCACTCAAATAATTTTTTTTTAAAAGAGACAGAATCTCATTTTATTGCCCTCAGTAGAGTGCAGTGGCGTCATAGCTCACAGCAACCTCCAACTCCTGGGCTTAAGTAAGTCTCTTGCCTCAACCTCCCAAGTAACTGAGATTACAGGCGCCTGCCACAGTGCCTGGCTATTTTTTGTTACAGTTTTGCTGGGGCGGGGTTCGAACCCGTGACCCTCATTATATGGGGCTGGCACCCTACTCACTGAGCCACAGGCGCCGCCCTCTGTTTGTTTTTTAAGTGTCACCCTTGGTAGAGTACCTAATTTTTTTTTTTTTTTTTTTTAGACAGAGCCTCAAGCTGTCATCCTGGTTAGAGCTCAGGGGCATCAGCGCACAGCAACCTCCAATTCCTGGGCTCGAGCGAGTCTCTTGCCTCTGCTTCCCAAGTAGCTGGGACTGCAGGCGCCTGCCACAACACCCGGCCATTTTTCGGTTGCAGCTGTCATTGTTTGGCGGGCCTGGGCTGGATTTGAACCCACCAGCTCAGGTGTACGTGGCTGGCGCCTTAGCCTGTTGAGCCACAGGTGCAGAGCCAACCCTTGGTAGAGTACCTTGATGTCACAGCTCACAGCAACCTCCAACTCCTGGGCTTAGGCGATTCTCTTGCCTCAGCCTCCCGAGGAGCTGGGACTACAGGAGCCCACCACAATGCCCCACTTTTTTTTTGTTGTTGTTGCAGTTTGGCAGGGGCCAGGTTCGAACCCGCCATCCTCAGTATGTGGAGTTGGCCTTACTCACTGAGCCACAGGCACCACCCCCCTTTCTTCCATTCTTAAACCCCCTCGAGGGTTCTAATTCTAGCACTCCAACAAAACCACTCACCACCTCGGCTTTGCTAAAAATCCAATCACATTCTGCTCACCTGACCACTCCATCCATGAAACACTCTCTCTCTCTCTTTTTTTTTTTTTTTATAGAGACAGAGTCTCACTTTATTGCCCTCAGTCGAGTGCTGTGGTGTCATCACACAGCTCACAGCAACCTCCAATTCCTGGGCTTAGGTGATTCTCCCTCAGCCTCCCGAGTACCTGGGACTACAGGCGCCTGCCACGATGCTCGGCTATTTTTTTGTTGCAGTTTGACTGGGGCAAGGTTGAACCCGCCACCCTCGGTATATGGGGCCAGCACCCTCCTCACTGACCACAGGTGCTGCCCCATGAAACATTCTTCACTTGGTTTCCAGGACACCACAGTGACACTGTTTAGATTCTCAAAAGTCGGCTCGGTGTTTGTGGCTCAACAGGCTAAGGCGCCAGCCACATACTATACCTGAGCTGGTGGGTTCAAATCCAGCCCAGGCCCGCCAAACAACAATGATGGCTGCAACCAAAAAATGGCCGGGCGTTGTGGCGGGCGCCTGTGGTCCCAGCTACTTGGGAGGCGGAGGCAAGAGACTCGCTTGAGCCCAGGAATTCAGGTTGCTGTGAGCTGTGATGGCACAGCACTCTACCCAGGGTGACAGCTTGAGGCTCTGTCTCAAAAAATAAAATAAAATAAAATAAAAAATAAGATAAAAAAATAGATTCTCAAAAGTTTTTCTGGCTAATTACTGCTCTTCTTTCCAGTCTCTTTCCAATGGAATGCCCTATTCTCCCCACTCAAAGTCTACACATATGGTCCACACCTCCTTCTGGAACGCCAGGCTTATGTGTGGGCCATTTTCAAAATTTTGAAATACATAAAAAACAAGAAACACAAAATCGGCCTGGCGCCTGTAGCTCAAGTGGCTAAGGCGCCAGCCACATACACCAGAGCTGGTAGGTTCGAATCCGGCCCAGGCCTGCCAAACAACAATGACATCTACAACCCAAAAATAGCCGGGCATAGTGGCGGGCACCGGTAGTCCCAGCTGCTTGGGAGACTGAGGCAAGAGAATTGCTTAAGCCAAGGAGTTGGAGGTTGCTGTGAGCTGTATGACGCCACCGCACTCTACCTAGGGCAATAAAGTGAAACTCTGTCTCTCTAAAAAAAAAAACAAAAAACCTATAGCTGCCACCACCTCCTTCCCCTATTCCTGAGCCCTCTTATCCAGTTTTTTCCACCATCAAGTGTTATCACTTCACAGCACACTATATAATCTAGTCGATTATGTAGATTATCTGACTTCCTTCCCTAGACTGTAAACTCCATGAAGCCAAGTCTGTTCAGTTTACTGCAGATGGTGAGTGTCTAGAATAACGCTGGACCAACTGGAGGTGCTCATACCTATTTCTCGAATGAATGAGCATGTTCATTACTGTTAATTATGGTGGCAAAGAGCTGGAGGCCATCTAGATATAAGAAAAGTTAAATCCTAAAAGGCAATATATGTAGATGATGGAATACTACACAAGTCAGACATAATGAACCAGATGGCCTTTAGCAACACCAAAACAATAGCTCTCAAAAACAATGAGTGAGGAAAACAGACATTAAAGGAATTAGGGGTGGGGGTGTGTGTGGAGGAGGTAACGAGTGATGAGGTGAAGGTTGAAGGGGGAAAATGACTAGTGTTAATATTATCAAGGTCCTTGCCGGAGCCACGAATGGAGGGGTAATTACTACCTCAGTTCTCGCCACCTTAAGTCTGAAAGAAAAAACAAAATTTAAAAGACTCCCACGGTCAGTTTCCCATTCAGCAAACCTCCAGCACGTCTGTGTCGGGCAGCGTATAAGTGAGGATACAGCCAGGAACAAATTCGATGAACATTGTGTTAAAGAGACAAAAATAACTAAAATGCGTAGTAAGGCAAATGGCGATAAGCACGGAGGAGAAAAGGCCTGGAAGAGGCCTAGAACATTCTTGGAGCGAGCGACTCTGGCTCCGGTTGGTTAGATTGAAAGGATTTTTAGGGGAGACCTTTGCCCTCGGGGGGCTTCCAGTCGGGAACCAACCAACCCCTCCCGACAGAAGTCCGCGAGTGGGTGGGGGGAGGGGGCCTCCGGGAACCCAGCACAAGGGGGGTCTGGGGGCGAGGTCCCCGAAGCCGCACACCCCGGCAGCCGGGGTGAAGGCTGGGGGGCACCCTGGCCGCGGCCCCCGCGAGCCCCAGCCCGGCTGCCGACACGCCCCTCCCCCACCCACCGCGCCCACCCGGGGCACTCACGGTTCTGTTCCGCTAAGGGAAGGTGCTGGGTGGTGAAGGCCAGAAAGGACTCGTTCCCCATGTCCCAGTCCAGCAATCCCGGGACCTGGCCATGGAGGCTGTCCCAGAAGTCGAGACGTTTGAGTTTGAGGTCCACTTTCAGCGGCAGGGGAGAGAGACCCGCGCGGGTGGGAGAGGCGGGAGACTAAGGTTAGGCCTGGGAGGTGCTTCCTCAAATGAGCCGGCTCCGAGGGAATCAGGTCGGGCGCATCCCAGGTGTGGAGAGTCCCATTTGACGCCTGTAATCCTCTCCAGACTCTGCCAGACACGTCTTTCCTCCACCCCTGCCCTTGGATGTGGGGATTGGAGGACCTTGGGGGCTCAGCAGGGAGGTATCCCAGACCATCTTCTCCCTCTGCATTTGCACAAAACTCTTACTGGGAACGAACCGTGATCCCCTGAGAGTATTAAGAGCTGTTTTCTAGAAGTTCTGAAACGTTTTATGGCTTATCCAAAATCACCTCTGCGGAATTGGTGGAGTGGAGATAGCATTAGATCGAATGGTGACTTAATTTTTAAAATTCTGCTTTTAATAATCTCTAATTTAATCTTATCAGTTTAATATCTGATACGTCCTCTATCCGAGGACAATATAGTAAATGGATTTTTGGAGCAGGGAGTTGGAATAGGAGCTTGCCCCGTCCACTCCATGCATCGACCTGGTATTGCAGTACTTCCAGGAACGGTGCAAAAAATATATTTAAAAAAATAATAATTTCTAATTTACAGATAAATACCTAGAATGCTATAAAAAAATTCCTGTAATACCTTTTCACACAGATTCACCATTACACCGATTAATAAAATGTTAAAATATTTATATTTTTTCTCTCCATATATAATACATAGTATAATTCATGTATTATTTTTTCCCGAATTATCTGAGAGTAATTGGCAGACATCATGTACCTCTATCCAGAAATAATTTGGTATTTCCTAAAAACAAGAATACTGGCTTACATGACCAGAAAATCAGAAATCAGAAAATTATAAAAGTCAGAAAATGTAACATTGGCTCAGCATATATCAATATTCAATGTAAAGATCTTATTCGAATTTCATCAGTTGTCCCAATAATATAATTTATATAATTTTTTTCTCATCTATGATTCCCTTCAGGGTCGTGTAGGACAGTTAATATCCATGTGGTCTCTTTAATATCCATTAATCTGGAGAAGTCTCTCTGCTTTTGTAATCTTTTACAATATTGACTTTTTCTTTTAATCTTCTTTCCTTTTCTTTTGATAACATTGACTTTTTTTTTTTTGAGACAGAGTCTCATTTTGTCACCCTTGGTAGAGTGCCAGTGGTGTCATAGGTCACAGCAACCTCAAACTCCTGGGCTCAAGCAATCCTCTTGCCTCAGCCTCCCAAGTAGCTGGGACTACACACGGACCACAATGCCTGACTATTTATAGAGACCGGGTCTTGCTCTTGCTCAGGCTGGTCTGCAGCTGGTGAGCTCAGGCAATCCATCCACCTCAGCCACCAGAGTGCAATATTGACATTTTTGAGGAATAGGAGCCACTTATTTTCTAGAATGGCACTCAGTTTGGGTTTGGCTTGTGTCTCCTCATAGAGTTAGTTTATGCATTTTTGGCAAGAATACCATTAGAAGTGATGTTTTTCTTTTCTTTCTTTCTTTTTTTTTTTTTTTTTGAGACAGAGCCTCAAGCTGTCACCCTGGATAGAGTGCTGTGGCATCACAGCTCACAGCAACCTCCAATTCCTGGGCTCAAGCGAGTCTCTTGCCTCTGCCTCCCAAGTAGCTGGGACTAC
>CAUYON010152553.1:0-12788 GCA_963573935.1 Arctocebus calabarensis | reverse complement strand
TAGTCCCAGCTACTAGGGAGGCTGAGGCAAGAGAATCGCTTAAGCCCAAGAGCTGGAGGTTGCTGTGAGCAGTGTGACGCCACGGCACTCTACCCAGGGCGATAAAGTGAGACTCTGTCTCTACCAAAAAAAAAAAAAATAATAAAAAATAAAAAGATGGATGTAGAAACGGGGGAAGGATGGATGAATAGTGTGCTTGATGGAGATAGGTAGGAATGGAAGAGGAATAACTGGGACGGAGAAATGGAATGATAGACAGGGGTAGAATGATGAATGGAAAGATAAATAAGGTAGAGATGAATAGGGTAGAAATAGCTGGATAAGCAAGGCAGACAAGTGAGGTAATGATTGGAAGGACAGATGGAAAAGGAGATAGAGCTACAGCTGAATGGACAGAGATGGTGAAATGAATGAATAGGATACATGAACTGCACTCCCTAGGGAAGTGACTTTCTAGGGGTCTTCTTGGAGCAGGGCTTCTTAACTTGGCTTCCCTGGATAGACATCAATCAAGCAGTTCACAAACCCCCAAAATTAATACCAAATTGTAGCAGGTCCACTTTCTAATAACTGTTAAAGGAGTCTGAGATTCCCAAATTTCCAGAATTACTCATTGGTTCTATGTCAGACCTTCCCATTGTCTTCTCATCGTCACTACCTCCAGAACGTGAAAACACACATACATTCACAATATTAATTATAGGATATTAATGACCTCTCCTTCCCCATCCCAGTTGTACCAAAGCAAGAAGGGCCATTCACCAAAACAGATCCCAGAAGCTGGAAAGTTGCAGCAAGTTTTACACCTGTTTTCAGTGTCTGGACTTCTGAGTGAAGTTCGGAGGGTCTGTGGCATCTGGCTTGAGTCTTTACTTTCCGGGAAGCCTCACATTCTGGCTCATGTGAAAGGGGCGTCAGGAGCTCCCTGGGCCCTGCGAAGGCCCACAGATTCCTGGGTTGGGGCCGAGAGGGCAGGGTGGTTTAACCTGACCTCGGCCTTGGCTGCCCGCAGCCGCCCACCACCCCCTACATGGATGCTGACTGTAGTGGCATAGCTGAGCTGCCTGGCTGGGGGCGGTGGGGGCTGCGGTTGGGGTGGTGGTGAAGGTGCCCGTGATGTGGGGGCAGAGGACCAGGGGCCCCGGGAGGCCTCTCCCCTAGGCCCCTGCAGCCGAGCCAGGCTCTGGCTGATGTATGAAGCTGCCAGGTATCTGGAGAGAGCAGCTGTGTTGGGGCCAAGGAGTTGGCGGTTGGGTGGTGGGGTCGAGTCTGAAGACTCTGACCTGGCAACATGAGGGAATGAGTGCCCTCCTGACTTGGACAAAACCACAGCTGTCTGAACTGGGCTGGGGAACAGGCCCGGAATGTCCTGATAGCCTCCTTGTTCAGGAAAAGGCGTGGCTGCTGGAACATGGACATTTGTGAAGTTCTTCTGCTCCAAAAAAGGTGAGAGTTCTTGAACCTGTAGGTTTGGGAGGCTTTGCTCCTGAAGCAGAGGTGCAACAGCTGGACTCTGGATGTCTGGGAGGTCTTGAGGTGAGGGCAAAGGTGTGGCAACTGGAATTTCAATGTCTGAGAGGTCTTGGGACATAGACAGTGGGGCATTGGCTGAGATCTGATGGCCTAGGTGGCTTCTGTGTGTGGGCAAAGGTGAGGCACCAGGAAGCTGAACGTCTGGGAGGTCACATGGTAAGGGCAATGAGGTGCTGGCTGGGATCAGATGGTCCAGGCTGCTTCCATCCATAAACAAAGGGTTAATGGCTTGACCGCAGACATCAGCTGGGCCCTGGACGTCCCTGGAACCACCTTGGTTAGTTACTGGGATGTTGGTTGTGCTCTGGCTGTCTAGGTGGCCTTCTTGCTCAGACACAGTAGTGGCTGAAACCATGACATTAGAACAACACTGAATGGCCAAAGCTTGGGGGGCTGGAACTTGGCTCTCCACGTGGTGTCCTTGCTCAGGAAAAGAGGCAGTAGATGGAACCTGTATATCCACGTGGTTTCCATGCTCAGGCAAAGAAGTGGGAGCTGGTACTTGGATTTCAAAGTCTCCCTGATCAGGCAAGACTGTAACAGCCAGAACCCTGATGTCTTGGGGGCTGTCCTGCTTGGGCAAGGGTGTGGTCTCTGGAGCCTGGATATTCTGGACACCTCTTTGCTCAGGCAAAGGGGTAGTAATTGGAGCACGGTGATCTTGCTCAGGCAAATCTGAAACATTTAGATCCTTGCCATGTAGGTGGCCTCCCTGCTTAGACAAAGGTGTGGCAGCTTGAACCCAGGCAGTAGGGCCCAGGGGGACAGATTCCTGAGCACAGGTCAGCGGGAAGGTCAGCTCACATACCAGCACATGTCCAAAGGCAGGCAGGGGCCCTGTATGCAAAGAGAAGAGTGAGTCAGGACTGACGCCCCAGCTTGGGCCACTTTTGCTGACCACAGCCCCAGACCTCACCTGGCTCGGCCTGTTCCTGGGGCAGGCAGGGGCATGGCTGGGGTTGGGCCAGAACCCGTGGCCGGCGGCGAGGGGCATTGGATGATGCCTGTGTCTCAGCCCGCTGCATCTGCTGGATCCGCTCACTATAAAGCCGGGCCAGCTCTCGCACACGGGACGCTGCCCTCTCTGAACCCGGGGCTCCTGCTTTCCCACTCCTGCCGTCTCCACCCAGATCCGAATCCTCTAGGATCAGCAGTGGCTCTGGGAAGCCTGGCCGTGCCAGCTGCCCCTGCTCCAATGCTTGCCAGGCGCTCCGTATTTCTGAACAAGAGCGGAACCCCAGCTCATCTGAGAATCCCTGATGTTGGGTGACAGCCTGGGGCTGAAAATCTGGGAATGACACCCCTTCTTCATCCTCCTCCTGCCCTGCCCTGCTTCCTAATGCAGGCTCTCCCAGTTTTCTGGGATTGCTTTCGGGGAACAGTTCTCTCCTGGTGGCTAGGACCTCAGCTGGCTCCTGTAGAGGTCCCTGGAGCCAGGTGTCACAGGGGAAGGCAGCAGTGCTAGAAAGACTGGGAAGGTCAGGGACACTAGGTATGGCTGGAAGGCAGGGCATTTCAAAAGCCCTGGACATGTCAGAGAGACTAGGAAGGTGAGGAACTTTGGGAATTTCAGAATGGCCAGGAATTTCAGGGAGGTTGGCTACGTCAGGAACTTTAGTAAGGCCGGGAATGTTGGGAATTTCAGTTGCACTGGAACTATCGAGCCCTTCTAGAACATGGAGTGGAGAAGGCCCCCGTTCATCCATCTCCAGCTCTTCTTCCTCCTCCTCTTCTGATGAGTCCCGGCTGGGCAGGGCTTGGAATGCGAAGGTTTCACTATTGCCTGGCACCTGGGAATCCCCAGGGAACTTGGGAATGTCATGGGTGGATGGCTATAGTGGGCACAGGAAGAGACAAAAGACATGAGGTTGGGCTGATCCACCTGTTCCTGGTCTGTATTTGCCCAAGCCCAGGCTCCCATGATGGGACCCCCCCAGCTCACCTCTGGATCCCGTAGGCCTCTCTGGTTCAGCAGTTCCAGGATTTCTTCAGTGATTGAGGTTCCAGGGGGGTCCAGTGTGGGAGGTCCAGCATCTTCCAGTTCCTCAGGGGGTCCAGAGGCTGGAACAGGGGGCTGAGACTCTGAGGGAGAGTAGAGCTCCCCTTCACTGCCAGCATGCTAGGAGGGGGAAAGAAATGGAAGGCAGGAGCCAAGACTCCTCCCCTAGATAGAGGAATCCATGCTCCCTATTCAGATGCAGGATTTGGGAACACAAGCTCCCTTCTCTGTCAGACTCAGGAGTCCAGGTCCCCAGACTCCATCACAAGATATCTCTTACCTTGAATCGAGGCTTAGCTAGAGATGGAGAGATGAGAAAGAGAAAAGAGTTAGTGAGATGTTAGGGGAACAAGGGTTACCCCTTTATAACTGGCAAGCTGCCCTGACCACTCACCCACCCTAACCAGCCCGTGGGGAGACAGAGAACAAAGGACCAGGCTGGGATGGGGCAGTCACTGACCATCCTGTGGGAAGACGACGTAAGGGTCCTTCACTGGCTCTGGGGGGAGAGGCCATAGTGATGTCAGAAACCCAGATGCCACTCTAACCCCTTGTTCACCTTTAGTGAGTGGGTACTTACCAGACTGCCTGCGGCCACGGCGAATAACAGAGGGTCCCGGAGAGGGAGCTGTGGGAGAAGAGCGGATCAGAGCCCAGTGCCATGGTCTTGGAGGAGTGGGGGCCTGGGGGCTGGGACTCAGGGTTCCACCTCCTTCACCTGTATTCCTCCGTCCAGGAGTAAAACTTCTAGCATCTCGAGGTCGGGGAGATCCAAGTGGGGGTGTCTGGGGCTCTGAGACAGGTTTACTTTTTGGAGCACCTGTAGGGAAAGTTTTGGAGCTAACGGCCTACTTTTTCTTGGAAGTAATTCCTCTCCTTTCACATCCCAAGTCCCCAACTCACAGTGCAGGCTGTTTTCAAGGAGCACTTGTTTTGCCTAGAAGAGATAAGGAAGGGGGGTCAGCAGGGTAGGTCTCTGAGCACCACAGGGAAGATGTTAAGAGTCATTCCCACTAATGGTTGCTTCTACAGCGCAGGCAAATTACACAGCTGATGATCATTAGTCCCCACCACAATGCTAGGAGTTAAATGCTATTATTTCTGCAGGTGAGAAAACTGAAGCCCAGAGAGGGCTTTGCCCAAGGTCACAAAGCAGGGATGTAGCAGAGCTGGAATTCAAACCCGGGAATTTTAGAATTCCCTGAACGACAGAATGTCTCTGAACTCAGAGGGTCTTCTAGTATTATTAGGGGAGGGGTGTCTTTGGCAGGACACCCCAGCTGTGGCAGGAGCTGTACCTTGGCAGGGATGGTGGCGGGGTGGTTCTCGAAGAAGAGGCGCTGGAGACAGTGAATCCACAGTCTCTTCTCTTCTTGGTTCTTGGCCTGGGGGTGAGATGTGAGCAGGGTCAAGGAGGCAGAGGGCAATCCCAGAGCTGGGGGGAGCCCTGTTGGCCTAACCCACCCTGTGCTCACCTGGAGCAGGTGCCTATGCTTGGGAATGGTCAGATCAGACACCTTGAACCCTAGAGGGTCTCGAGGATTTTCGCTCACACTGAGGTTACAGCACTGGATGAGGAGGCAGAGAGGCATGGTAGGCTCAGAGCCTTGAGGCCCGGAGATGGGCCCTGTAGGCAATGAGATACCCTCTAGGTGTATGGGGGTCCCTACTCCCTAGGAAGATAAGCCCTGTAAGATTGTATGGCAGGTCTTCTTTCCCTCTTCTGATCCCCTCAGTCAGGCTGAGCTCTGCTCTCTCCCTCACCAGACCCCTCCCCACCCTTACAAAGACACTGTGGCTCAGCGAGTAGGGCACCCGCCCCATATACTGAGGGCTGCAGGTTCAAACCCGGCCCTGACCGAACTGCATCAAAAAATAGTCGGGCGTTGTGGCAGGCGCCTGTAGTCCTAGCTACTTGGGAGGCTGAGGCAAGAGAATCGCCTGAGCTCAGGAGTCGGAAGTTGCTGTGAGCTGTGTGACGCCACGGCACTCTACCGATGGCGATAAAGTAAGACTCTGTCTCTACAAAAAAAAAAAAAACAACAAACAAAGACACTATACTCTGGCAAATCCAGGTCCTCCTCCCTGCAGGCCTTGCCCCATCACTATCTCTGCATCCCTCTGGCCTAGTCCCTCCTTATTTATTTATTTATTTTTTGAGTTAACAAAGAATCTAGTCCCTCCTTAATAAGACATGTTCTCTTTCTTTTTTTAACAGTCTCACTCTGTCACCCAGGCTAGAATGCTGTGGCATCAGCCTAACTCACAGCAACCTCAAACTTCAGGGTTCACCCCATCCTCCTGCCTCAGCCTCCTGAGTAGCTAGACTCCAGGAGCCCACCACAATGCCCAGCTAGTTTTTCTATTTTCAGTAGAGACAGGGTCTGGCTCTTGCTCAGGCTGGTCTTGAACTCCCGAGCTCAAGCGATCCACTCGCCTCAGCCTCCCAGTGTTAGCATTATAGGCATGAGCTCCTGGCCCTATGATCCTATTCTTCAACTCATGAAAATGTGGCCTTTTTAAGCCAGGTTTGTCCCCTGAAACCCACCCCTTTAGACACAGGTATAAATATATAGAATATACTTAGTGGGCGGCACCTGTGAATCAAAGGAGTAGGGCGCCGGCCCCATATACTGGAGGTGGTGGGTTCAAACCCAGCCCTGGCCAAAAAACCCCCCACAAAACTACAGAATATACTAGTCCCACCCCAATCCCTGAACTCACAAAGATGTGGCCTTTGTAGGTATATTCCAGCCCGCGACGCTTGGCTACAAGCAGCATCCGTGAGAACAGAAAGAGCAGCCGCTCACCCCCTCGTAGCCGGGGGCCGCCCCCTCCACTACCTCGGAAGGTGCCCTCCAGTACCAGCTCTCCAAAAGCACTGAGCTCCGGCCCAGTCCAGCCACCCAGCCGCCTCTGCACATCCTGCCAGGCCCCCATCCAGTGAGCAGGGCAGAGAAACATGCCAAGACAGGGGTGTTAGCAACAGGGCACACTGTCCCCGCTAACCCGCCTGGGCTGACTCTGACATCCCTTACCCACCAAAAGGTCCTTTGCTTACTCCCCTCACCCAGCCAGCCCCAGGCCACCCGGGGATACCTGGAGGCGCGCAGCGTGCTCCTGCTTGCGCTTCATGTCATTGATGTACCAGGCGACCGCTGTCATGGACACAATAGCTTCCTCCACCATCTCACGGTCCCCAGTGCCTGGGCCTTCCACCCAGTGCTTCCCTAGTTCCTGCCAGGCAACCACCAGGCACATAGGAAGGGAAGGAAAAACAGAGACAGGAGAAAGAGAATGATAGCAATAGGAGTCAGAGAAAAACAAAAAGAGGCAAAGATGGACAAAGGTGGGATCAGCTGGGGGCCAGTTCCCGCTGCCAGCAAGACCCTTCACCAAATGCTGAACCAGTTTCTAGGAAGCAGTTGGCTGCCCAGGCACAGGTCTGGCCAGGAGAATCAGAGGATGCCTCCCCATGCCTTGTCCAACTCTGGCAGATCCACCCTCCAAGCATACCAGCAGGTGGTCAATGGACAGGACCCCACCCCTCTCCAGCCAGGCCCCCAGGGGCCATAGCTGACCTGCAGTAGCAGATGGTACTTGAGGATGCGCTGAACAGGTTTTAGCAGGAAGCTCTGCAGTGGCAGCGAGTGGTGGAGCTGGGCTTGGCGCTCCTGCAGCCACAGGGCTGCTGGTGGAGACAGTGACAGCTCCCGGAGCAGTGCCAGGGAGCTAGGGGCACAGCACAGGTCAGCAGGGGCTGGCAGCTCCAGTGGGCAGGGTGGGGGTAGTGGTGTCAGGGAGTGGCCTAGGGTTGGGAACAGTCAGGGTCTGGAAGGGCTGAGGGACATTTAGGCAAAGGTCAGTTACTGTCATGGCCTGGCACGGGTTAGAGCTGGATGGGTCAGGAGTAGAGGTTGGTTGGGTGGCACATCAGCTCATGGGCATTGCCTGGGGCCCAACAGGGGCACCTCATCCCTCACCTTGGGTAATTCATGCAGTACAATGTGTAGATGTCAAAATCCTCGCTCTGTGGGTGACACAGGAGTCAGGGAGACCCCAGGTCCTAGCTTCCCACAGCCCAACTCCAGCCTAGCCGTGCTTTCCCCTTCTTCAGGCCAGTCCAGACTAAAAGCCCCCTGCCCCTTGACTCACCCTCTGCACAAAGCATTCGGCAATGCCTCCGGCACTGCTGCTGCCCTCCAAGTCCTCCAGGAGCTCACTACAGGGAGAGCAGAAGAGTGAGGATGGCCTTGCTGCCATGACCCCACCACAGGGGGACTCCAGGAGACAGGCTCCCCAACAGTTGGCTGGGGGCTTGGTGGCTGCCAGGTTCTCTTAAAAGGATGTCATGAAGTGTCCTTTGATGGCTACATGGGGGATCATAACCTGCTTAGACTTTGTCCTTGCACAACTTCAATTTCTCAGTCTGAAATTCAGTCATAGCTGCTATGAGCCCAGGGGTGTCATGTCATGACCCAGAGAGGGGTGCTATGGCTCTGGGGAGGGGGTTGTTGTGAACCCTAGAGTTATGATGATCCAAAGATCCTGCTGTGATCCTGAGATCTGGTCAACTCATGATCTTTGGACCCCTGCATCAGATTGAGCAGTTTCCTAGGATGTGGGACTTTAAATGCTAAAACTGGAAAAGTTCCTGGCCAATCAGGACTAGGTGGTCACACGAATGCGCATTGTCATGACCTTCAGACCACATGTGATTCTTGGATTGTAAGCCTAGATCTGACAGTAGTGAGACCTCGTACTGATCCCTGAACCTTGTCCCAATATTTGGCCTCATCCAGGTCCTCTGTCTTCTACACTCTTCCATCACCTAGGTCCTCAACCCCTATCACGATCCCTGCTCCATGTCATAACATCCCAGCAAAGACTGGGTTTGGACATAGTTCTCCCCACCAGCCAAAGCCCCACCTGTCCCTGACCTGCTGAACTCGTAGATATCCTCGATGTTGGCAAACAGCGTGCCCACCTGCTCCAGGCTCAGTCCCAGGACCCTGCCATCCAGCAGAGGGCCTAGGTAGTCCTGTGGGGATGTCTGGGGTTACAGGGGCCCAAGGGGTTGGCCCAGGTCCCCATCACCCTCAGGTGCTTGCCCCTTACCTCTACAATGCTGCGGAGGTCCCGGACATAAGCTCGTTCTGTCTCCACAATCTCTCGGGCCACACGCTCCAGCCTTGAGGGTTTTGCTGAACCTGGGATCCCCACAGGCGACAGATGCAGGCGGATAGGAGGCTCTGGAAGGGGCTCTGGCCTGGAGGCTGAGCAGGCTGGGGTGGGCCCCGGGGCTGGGTCCCCCTCAGAACCGACTGTACTTAGAGATGTGGAGCTCCCAGAACCTCGGGGAGAGGCCATGGTGGGGGCTGCAGGGGCTGCTGGAGTGTGGAACAGGATGTCAGAGTGGTCTCTCCCACAGCCCCTCATGTACTCTGCCCCACACCCAACCACACCTGTCAACAGCATTCCCACAGGCCTCTCCTACCCTCCCCACTGCTATGCCTAGATCCTGTCCTCTCCCATCAGGGTCCTATTTGGACTTCTGTCCTCCATCCCTCTAATCCACCCCCATGCATCAGACAGGAAGATCTTTAATAATTTGACCGTCTGATCCCCTTGTCCCCACAAGTATAACCCCTTCATGTCCTCAGGATAAAGTCCAAACTTCTTAGATACACAGGGCCCTATACAATGTGGCCACTGTAGATCTCTCCAGCCAGCTCTCTTGCCATGTCACATCTCTTCTTAGACTTCTAGTTCCAGTCACACTCAGTTTCTTCTGTTACTTAAACAAGCAGCCCGTTCTCTCCCTGGGCTTTGGTGCATAATGTTCCCTACACACGGTATACTCTTCCCTTGGGCTGTCTCCACCCCAGCGCTGACTGCTCTGGGGATGGGACCACCTCCCCACCAGACTTGGAGCTTTGTGTCCCTAGGGCTGGGATGGTCTTGGTCACTCTGCGTCGTCGCCAGCACTGCCCAGTACTGGCCCGCCACAGAACGCTGCTCAGTGTCTAGAAGGAAAAAGAGTCCCACAGGCTCAGCCTGCATCCCACGCTCACCTGTCTGAGTCTCACACTCAGTTGCACAGTCACACACTTCACCTCTGCGGCCAGACCCGAGGCTGGGGCTACGTTTGAACCGACTCAATGCACGGGCTCCCTCAGGCATGGCTGAGCGGCTCAGCAGGCCTGCAGAGAGACCCCCTTCCTGGATATCAAGACCCCATAGACTTCCTTGCTGCCCAAACTCTCAAACGGGGGGCTGGGAATTAGAAGTGTAGTCTAAACCCAGGGAGGGGTCCCTGGGAGTAGCTAATAGTGGAGGCACAGGCTAAGCGACAGAAAGAGGGAAGAAGAAAGAGAAAAAGATGGAAAGGTTGAAACAAAGAAGAGTGAAGATAGCAAAAAGAGTCGCAGAAGCTGAGTCCTGTCGGTCTGGGATCCTGGGAACGCCTGGGCTCCGGCTGGAGCCGAGGGCCTGGGGCAGGGCTGGGAAAAGCTGTGGGCGGGAGGCCGCCAGGTCCCAGGGGAGGGCGGAGGCTGGGGGACCGGATGCCAGGGTCCTGCAGACAGCTCCCTCCCCCGCCGAAGACTGCGCTGGGGCGCTGGCCCCGAGCCTTAGATCCCCCTCCAGCCGGTTCCTCCGCGACCCGATCACTGGCCCCACAGCCGCAGCCTCCCAGCGCCTTCCCACACCCCTCCAGCCCCCAACTCCCGCCGGCGCTACGGCTCGCCCCCCGCCGGCACGCCCCCTCATTGTTCAGCGGCGGCAGCGCCGCCCCCTCCCCCAGTCCACCAGGGCCCCTCGCCTCCCCCCTCACCTCCCCGGGAGCCGCCAGCCCCGGACCGAGGCAGCCAGCTTCCTATTCGACCCTAACGCTGTCCCGGGGAGGTCCGGAGCCTGGACTCAGAACTTCGAGCTCTAGGAACCAGAATCCGAGTGCTCCCTGAAAGTGGAGTCCAGCAGTTCAAATTTCTTGGTGTTCTAAGTAGGGGATGCTAGGAGCCTCGATTTTGGAGTCTCAGATGGAGGCGCTGGGAACCCAAATTCCTGAGTCTTCTAGGTAAGGCCGTGGTGGTGGGAGGCGGTTTCTCAAGTATCCCTAACTCTAGGAGCAGGGATTAAATCACCACCAGGCAGGAGCTCAGGGGGGTCCCAAATTCCCGGGTCCCTTCAAGTGGTCGACGCTGCCTCCAAAAACAGACAGGTTGGAGCGCTAAAGGTATGGATCTCAAGTTCCTCCAACCCAGGGGTCTTGGATTGGACTTCTGGGAATCCCTGGGGGGAATCTGCGGTCATGAGTTCTTCAAACCGCTGTGCCAGACTCTCGGCTTCCAGGGTCCTCCTGGGTGGATGTACCGTACTCCCGGCTCCTCCAGGAGGGGGCGCTGGGCACTTGGATATCTGAAGTCCTCTAACTTGGGCACAGGGTCCTGGACTTCGGGGTTCCTGAAGACTGGATGCAGAAATTCCAGGCACCCAGGCCCAAGACTTTGGACCCTTCAGCCTCGGGGATGGGTGGGATGGGGCTCCTGTGACCAGTGGCATCACATCTGGGGAAGGAAAGTTCAGCCCCACCTGTGGAGTGGGGAGCGGTCGCGGGTGGCTTCTCCCCTGTCCCCCCGGCCTCCGGGATTCACATCCTGTTCCCGCCTGCGGGGGGGAGGGGCCGCCTTCCGGCAGGCCCGCAAGCAAAGGGTTAAGATTACTCCTCCCCGATTCTGAATATTCATGAAGTGGTGAGTCCCCAGGCAAGCTACTCCGCAACATTCCAAGTGCCTGGCGTACTTTTCCCTTTTACAGCAAGGGCCTGCTAGGCGTGAGAATCCGGAACTGCTCACACACCTTCTATTGGTCAAGTACAAAATTTTTATTTGCATATGCAACACAAGGCGGAGCTGTCCGGTGAGGTCACGTGGCTATGAACAACTGAAGTAGTCTGCCGAGCAAGGGTGCGGCCGGAGCTCCAGTGGCGCAATCGGTTAGCGCGCGGTACTTATACGACAGTGCAAGCGGAGCAATGCCGAGGTTGTGAGTTCGATCCTCACCTGGAGCACTTTTAGTTCCCTTATCACTTTTCCCAAATTTATGTTTTATAAATCCACCAAAATATCTAAGATACTTAAAGAAAGGAGTATTTCCATCTTCTGAATTTTCAGGCTCTAAAGAGTTCTAGGGCTTTAGCCACAGTTGATTAGGTATTCAGATTGTGGGACCGGGCCTTCGTTTCCGTCCTAGTCGCTAGAGGGTGGTATCACCTCTTATTAGCTGCTGCCTTGAGCATTGACTCTCAGTTCAAGACTTGTAGAGATGTGTTAGGCAAATTGTACATATAGTGCCTTTTTCTTCATATTTTTCTGTCTTGGAGTTTTCAAACTCCTGTGGAAAAGGAAAACTACTTTTCCTCTCTGTTTCTGAATCGGCATTCTCCCCCACCCCCCAATCAAGTAGTGAATACTATGTGCCTGGCTCCTTTTAGATGTGGGTAACACAGCAGTGAAAAAAGTAGTCCCTTGTCCCCGAGGACTTGACATTCTAGTGGGAAAGCAAATTGGTATAGACATAAGAATTAAGTATATTTTATTTTAGGTAGTAATAAACGTCACGGGAAAAGTAAAGCAGGGAGGATGGGGGCGTTGGAGACAGTGTGGGTTGTAATAATAGTGGTCAGGGACAATCTCACTAACAAAGCAACATTTGAGCAGAGACCTGAAGGAGGAGAGTGGGGGAGGTCGCTGGGGGAGTGGGCCAGGCAGCAGGAACAACTACCAGAAAGGCCCTGGGGCTGAAGCATGCCCGAGCAGACTTGGTGAAGCAGTTTGGAAGCCAGTGTGACCAAGAGCAGAGGGGAGAGTAGTAGCCAGGAACCAGGCTGTGTGGGCTGTGTGGAGGACTTAGGACTTTGACCTTTATGTGACCTGAATCAGGTCTCTTAACAGGTTTCCTTTGGTTGCCTTGTGGCGTAGTGGGGGGAATTGGAGAGGGTGACTGGGAGAAGTGGGGGCCACCTGCTTTGTTAAGTCCAACTGGTAGATGGTGGTGCTTAGGACCAGGGTGAGAGTCATAGGAGTTGGGGACCAGAGAGTGGACTGTAGATCTATTTTTTTTTTTTTTTTGAGACAGAGCCTCAAGCTGTCACCCTGGATAGAGTGCTGTGGCATCACAGCTCACAGCAACCTCCAATTCCTGGACTCAAGCGAGTCTCCTGCCTCCGCCTCCCAAGTAGCTGGGACTACAGGCG
>CAUYON010152552.1:0-24290 GCA_963573935.1 Arctocebus calabarensis | reverse complement strand
ACATCTTTTGGGTTATCTTTTGGATTACTGCTTGAAATTCTAATTCCATCTTTTCCTCCATTGCACTGATCTTAGTTGCTATCCAGACTCTGAATTCAACTTCTGACATCTCAGCCATTTGCTTATGCAAGGGATCTTGTGCTTCATTTACCTTGTCATTCCTTGAGGGAGTTGATCTACTCTGGTTATTCATATTGCCAGAGTTTTTCTGTTGATTCCACCTCATAATTATTTTTAACTGTTGCCTATGACCATCCTCAGAGTTGAGGATGTGTCTCTCCCCTCTTTTTCATTTTCTTTCCCTCACCCCATCCCTCCTTCTCTCTCTGTCTCCTTTCCCATTCCCCCATGCCCCACTGTATCATTGTCATTAATTGTCCTCATATCAAAGTTGAATACATAAGATTCATGCTTCTCCATTCCTATGATGTTTCACTAAGAATAATGGATTCCACTTCCATCCAAGTTAGTACTAATGCTGCAAATTCTCCACAGTTTTTTAATGGCTGAGTAATATTCCATGGTATACATATACCATAGTCTACTAATCCATTCCTGGATTGAAGGACATTTAGGCTGTTTTCACATTTTAGCAATTGTAAATTGGGCTGCGATAAATAGCCTAGTACAAGTGTCTTTATAATAAAAGTGTTTTTTTTTTTTTTCCTTCTGGATAGATGCCCAGTAATGGGATTTCAGGATCAAATAGGAGGTCTAGGTTGAGTTCTTCAAGGTTTCTTCATACTTCCTTCCAAAAAGGTTGTGTTAGTTTGCAGTCCCACAGGCAGTGTAAAAGTGTTCGTTTCTCTCCACATCTGTGCCAGCATCTGCAATTTTGAGATTTTGTGATGTAGGTCATTTTGGATGTTGTTAAATAATATCTCAGGGTGGTTTTAATTTGCGTTTCTCTAATAATTAGGGATGATGAGCATTTTTTCATGTGTTTACTGGCCATTGATCTGTCATCTTTAGAGAAGATTTTATTCATCTCTCTTCCCCATTGATGTATGGGATTGTTGTTTTTTTTCTTGTAGATTAATTGAAGTTCTGTATAGGTCCTGGTTATTAAACTTTTGTCTGATTCAAAATATTCAAATATTCTTTCCCATTGAGTAGGTTGTCTATTTGCTTTTGTCGTTGTCTCCTTGGCTATACAGTAGCTTTTCAGTTTAATTAAGTCCCATTTGTTTATTATTATTATTGCAGTTGTTGCTATTACCATGGAAATCTTCCTCATAAAGTCTTTCCCCAGGCCTATATCTTCCAGTGTTTTTCCAATTCTTTCTTTGAGGATTTTATCATTTCATGCCTTAAATTTAAGTCTTGTATCCATCTTGAATAAATTTTTGTAAGTGGAGAAAGGTCCAGATCCAGTTTCAGTCTTTTGCATATGGATATCCAATTCTCCCAGCACCATTTATTGAATAGGGAGTCTTTCCTCCAGTGAACACTCTTGTTTGGTTTATCAAAGATTAGGTGGCTGTAAGTTGTTGGCTTAATTTCCAGGTTTTCTATACAATTCTGAGTATCTATGTCTTTATTTTTGTGCCATTACCATGCTGTCTTGACCACTATAACCTTGTAATACAGCCTAAAATCTGGTATGATGATACCAGGTTTTGTTTTTGTTACTAAGAACTACCTTAGCTGTACGGGTTTTTTTCTGGTTCCATACAAAATACAGAATCATTCCAGGTCTTGAAAGTAGGATGTTGGTATTTTCATAAGGATGGTGTTGAATTGGTAACTTGCTCTGAGAAGTATGGACATTTTAACAATGTTGATTCTTCCCAGCCAAGAAATGTTCTTCCATTTGTTATAGTCCTCTGCTATTTTCTTTCTTAGGGTTTCATAATTTTCTTTATAGAGGACTTTCACCACTTTTGTTAGGTATATTCCTAAGTATTTAATTTTCTTTGGGGCTAGGGTGAAGGGAGTTGTGTCCTTAACTAACCTCTAGTTTTGGCTGTTGTTGCCATATACAAAGGCAACTGACTTGTGGACATTGATTTTATATCCTGAGACATTACTGTATCTTTTGATGACTTCCAAGAGTCTTGTGGTTGAGTCTTTGTGGTTCTCTAATTATAAGATCATATCATTAGAAAAAAAGGAGAGTTTGAGCTCTGCACACATTTGGATGCCCTTTATTTTCTTGTCTTGTCTAATTGTGTTGGCTAGAACTTCCAGCACTATGTTGAATAGTAATAGTGACAGAGGAGAAGTTTGTCTGGTTCTAGTTCTAAGAGGAAAAGCTTTTAGTTTTATTGCATTCAGTAAAATATTAGTTGTGGATTTATCATAGATAGCTTTGAACAGTTTAAGAAATGTGCCACTTATACCTATACTCCTCAGTGTTCTTATTAGAAGAGGACGCTGGATTTTATCAAATGCTTTTTCTACATCTATTGAGAATATCATATAGTCCTTGGTTTTGCTTCTGTTGATATAGTGAATAACAATTATGGAATTGCAAATATTAAGCTATCCTTGCATCCTTGAGATGAAACCTACTTGATCATGATGTATGACTTTTTTGATGATAAGTTGTAATCTATTGGCCAAGATTTTGTTGAGAATTTTTGCATCTATATTCATTAGTGAAATTGGTCTGAAATTCTCCTTTTTAGTTGAGTCTTTACCTGGTTTTGGTATCAGGGTGATATTTGCTTCATAGAACATATTGGGGAAAGTTCCTTCCTCCTCATTTTTTTGGAATAATTTCTGCACTATAGGAATAAGCTCTTCTTTGAACGTTTGATAGAATTCTAGGGTGAAGCCATCCAGACTAGGGCATTTTTTTTTGTTGTTGGGAGATTTTTTATTGTTTCTTTGATCTCAGTGCTTGAAATTGGTCAGTTCAGGAGACCTGTTTCATCTGGGCTAAGTCTAGGGAGAGGGTGTGATTCTAAATATTGATCCATTTCCTTCAAATTGTCAAATTTATGGGCAGAAAGTTTCTGATAGTATTCAGAGATAATCTCTTGTTTTTCTGTGTCACCAGTTATTTCCGTTTTATCATTTCTGATTGAGATTACTAGAGATTTTACTTCTTTATTTCCAATTAGTCTGGCCGAAGGCTTATCTATTTCATTTGTTTTTTCATAAAACCAACTTCTTGTTTCATTAATTTTCTGAATGATTCTTTTGTATTCAATTTCATTGATCTCTGATTTAATTTTGGATATTTCTTTTCTTCTGCTGGGTTTAGGCTTGGATTTTTCTTCTTTTTCCAATTCCATCAGATGGCTTGTGAGTTTGTTGATACATTGTCTTTCTGTTTTTCACATGTAGGCTTCTAAAGCGATACATTTTCCTCTCAGGACTGCTTTTGCTGTATCACATAGGTTTTGGTAGTTTGTGTCTTCATTGTTGTTATGCTCAAGGAAGTTAATCATTTCCTTTTTTATTTCTTCCTGCACCCAAGTGTCATTCAGCATAAGGTTGTTTCACTTCCATGCCTTTGTGTGAGGTTGAGCATTTTTGGTGGAGCCTTGTGATCTGAAAAGATGAAAGGTAGAATTTCAATTCTTTTTTTTTCTTATTGTTGAATCATAGCCAAGTACATTAGTGCAATCAAGGGGTACAATGTGCTGGTTTCATATACAGAGATGGACAGATCCTCTAAACAGAAATTAAATAAAGATATTAGAGATTTAAATGAGACTTTAGAACAACCAGATTTTGGTCCTGCTGAGGTTTGTTTTGTATACTAGGATATGATCAATTTTGGAGAATGTTCATGGGACAATGAGAAGAATATATATTCTACATATTTGGGATGGAGTGTTCTATATACATCTATCAAGCACAGTTGTTCTAAAGTCTCATTTAAATCTCTAATATCTTTATTTAATTTCGGTTTAGAGGATCTGTCCAGCTCTGAGAGAGGGGGTTGAAGTCCCCTGTTATTATGGTGTTTTAGGATATCATATTGCTCAGACTAAGCAAGGTCTGTTTCAAGAATCTGGGAGCATTTAAATTGGGTGCATAAATATTTGAAATTGAAATATCTCTTGTATTTTTTCCTTAACCAATATGAAACTCACCAGCCAGAGATGTCTGGAGTCTTCTCTCCCCACTCTCACTGCACCCAGCTGCACAGAAGCTGCTACTCGGCCACCATCTTCAGTCAGGTCTCCCATTAGTTTTTCAAAAATGTTCAGCAATTTCTCATATAAGGTTGATTAAAAGCATTCATTGGAACTATTTTGCATATTTTCATATTGTCAGTGCTCTGTTTATTACGGGAAATTGAGTCATTAGCATCTTTAAATCTAATCAAAGTTTCCGAAAAGCTAATTCCAGAAACTCTGAAACCAATTCAGAAAACTCAATCTCAAAATTCTGTTTCTCTAGAATTATTGCCAGTAAAAAAATCTCTGGTAGTTAGGGGTTCTCCAGAGAAAAATAATCAATAGGAGATATATACACATAGATGTTATATACATTTTATATAACACATAGATGTTATATACATCTTATATAATATATTCATAGATATACACATTGATATTATATACATTTTATATAACACATAGTTATTATATACATTTTAATACATTTAATTTTGGATATTTCTTTTCTTCCGCTGGGTTTAGGCTTAGATTGTTCTTTTTCCAATTTCATTAGATGGATATTATATACATTTCATATAATATCTATGTGTATATCTGTGTGTGTGTGTGTGTGTGTGTGTGTGTGTGTGTGTGTAGTATATGGTAATGTACTTCTAGTCTGAATCCAAAGACCTAATAGCCAGGAATGCTGATGGTATTAATCCCAGTTTGAAGGCAGGAGAAGACTGATGTCCTAGGTTATGCAGTCAGGCAAAAGAGAAAATTAGCCCTTCCTTCACATTTTTGTTATATGTAGGTCCTCAAAAGAATATATTAGATCCAGTGACAGTGGGGAGGACAATATGCTATTTCGAATGCTTAATATTACCCAGAAACTTTCTCATAGAGGCACCCTCTATGAGAAACAGAAATAATGTTTAACCAACTATCTGGATACCCCATGATCCAATCAAGTTGACACATAAAATTAATCATCATGCCATGCAAGGAGAAGAGGGATGATTATCTAAAGCAGAAGAAACTATAAGTACAAAAAGTCCTGAGTCAGGATTACAAGAGCAGATAGTCAGTGTCACTGAACCATAGTAGGTGGAGAAGTGTACAATATAAGGTTGAAGACATAGGCAGAGGGCAGATGATGCAGGCTGTGGTAAGGAAGTTGGAAATCCATTGACAGTTTTTAGTGGAGAGTGATTTAATATCGTTTCTGTTTTGACAGAACACCCCACAAGAATGAAAACAGAGTGATTAATTACATAGCTATTGCCAGTTATCGAGGTGAGAGATAATGGTGGCTTAAACTAGTATAGTGACATTAACAATATATTCATTTAAAAACATGCTATTAGTTTGCATTCCCACTCTTTCATATTTACATGGATGGAGCTGGAACACATTCTTCTTAGCAAGGTATCTCAAGAATGGAAGAAAAAGTATCCAATGTATACAGCCCTACGATGAAGCTAATTTATAGCTTTTATATGAAGGCTATAACCCAATTATAGCACAAGAAGACTGGGAAAGGGGTAAGGGAGGGAAGGGGAGGAGGAGGGTGGGTGGAAAGAGGGTAAATGGTGGGATCACACTTATGGTGCATCTTAGAAGAGATAGGTGAAATATTTGCAGAACACAAATGTTTTCACACAATAAATGAGAAAATCCCATGAAGGTTATGTCGAACAGTTGGATGAAAATATTTCTGATTATATATGAAGCCCACACACTGTAACCCATGATTGCACCAATGCACACAGCTATGATTTAATAAAAAATAAAAATTTAAAATAAATAAAAATATGCTATAGGACCCAGATATGTACATTCCTATCCATTTTCCCTGGACTCACTATACCTACAGTCTTAGTCACAAGTCATTGTTGGAAATGAACAGAAAATTCTGCTTATAAAGAAGTCTATTGTGTTGAATCAATTATGTGTGCTTAATATACACTTTAGATTAAATTATTACACTAGTCTAAGTTATTCATAATTTTAGTTTTCACACTTAATAATAATCACATTAAACACAGTCATATTCTATCAATAAACATGGACAAAATGAGAAGGAAAGGAAAATACCTTTCATCTAAGGAAAAGGAAGAGAGGAAGGAGGGAGGGAGGGGAATTTATTTTTTATATCAGACTTAGCAGAGTGAAGAGAATCCTGAAATAAGAAGTCAGAAACACCATATAGATCACAACTCTGCCACTAACTTTCTGTGTGAATTTGGACAAATCACTTGATATGGCCCAAGTCTTTACTTCCTTTATCTTTGAAAGAATCATTTGAACTAATTGTTCTAGAATCTAGAGTTTACCTTTTGTTTTCCACAGATTATTGTAAGAACCACTCTCTTTCTTATTTTGTAAGAGTTATATTCACCTCATGTAATCCAACCTCTGGAGACAGGAGATAAATTATGAATGCTGGCTGGGTGCAGTGGCTCATGCCTATAAACTTAGAATTCTGGAATGCCAGCATGGGCAAATGACTTGACCTCAGGAGTTAAAGACCAGCCTGATCAAGAGCAAGACCCTATCTCTACAAAAAAATAGAGAAATTAGCTGGATGTGGTCATGTGCACCTATAGTCCCAGCTACTTGGGAGGCTGAAGCAGGAGGATATCTTGAGCAAAGGAATTTGAGGTTGCAGTGAACTACGTTGACACCAGTGCACTCTAGCTGGGATGAGAACAAGACCTTGTCTCAAAAAAAATTATGAATCCATATTTTTGGATAGAAAAATTGGACTAGACATTTATACTTCTACTCTTAATATATTTGACATGTACCCTTGCAATATGCACAGTAGGTGAGGTCCCACTGATTAGTCTCCCTCTTCTCGTCCACTACTGTCTCTTCCCCTCACCCTCCTCTTCTCTCCTTTCTGGGCTTTAATTGTGTTTTATCTTTCTTATGAAAGTGTGTGTGTGGCTATATTGAATGCTATGTTAACCGGTTTGATGTAAACATTCCAAATTGTGTATAAAATCAGTACATTGTACCCCATAAATGCAGTAATGTACACAGTTATGATTTAATAAAAGAAAAATTGGGCTAAACAGAAGCTAAATGATTTCTCAAGAAGTTGAAAGTATAATGCGAAATATTATGACAGATATCCAGCTATGAATTTTTTTCTCTTCCTTTCCTCCTCCAAAGGGTGCTTTCAAAATTGATCCAACCAGGAAAAAAAATGCATACCATCATTCTCCTATGTGACTTACCTTTTGCTTGGTACTTTGAAATCACTTTAACTATAATAAGTGTATAAAAAGCCATCCAGACAGGCTAGTAAGGTAGGTTCTCTTGTTGAGCCGTAACAAGTGCTAACCACCTTATTTTTCTATAGCTGTGCGATTTTGTGACCGGTGCCATCTGATCAAGCCAGACCGCTGCCACCACTGCTCTGTCTGTGCCATGTAAGTGATGGCCACATTTCCACTGGGCTGAGCTTGGCCACTGATAGTTGCCTAGACCACAAAATGACTGATCCTAGCATGTAACCATGCCTAGATAAGAGGATTTCCTTTCGATTATAATGAGCACATGCCAAAACCCTCACATAGATTATTATGGCTTAAGCTATTCTAAAGAGAGGAAAGAAAAATAAAATATATGTCTTTTTTAGTTTAAAACAGTTCTAGTTTTAGAGACTTATTGTGAAGATAGTTCTCATATGTCCCACACCTAGTTTCCCTCATATTAATATATTTTATATTTCGATGGTACATTTGTTACAATTAATGAACTAATATTAATGTGGTATTTTTAACTGAAGTCCATACTTTATATATATTTTCCCCAGTTTTTTCCTAATGTCCTTTATATGTACAGGATGCCACATTGCAGTGAGTAGTTATGTTTCCTTAGCTCCTCTTAGCTGTGACAATTTCAGACTTTACTTGCTTTTGATGACCTTCATAGTGTTCAAGGTTAATGATCATGGATTTTGTAGAATGTCCCTCAATTGGGATTTGTTTGATGTTTTTCTCATTATTATTAGACCAAGATAATGTGATTTGGGGAGTAAGACTATAAACGTAAAGTGCCATCATTCTCATTACATCACATCAAGGGTACATGTAAACATGACTTATCACTGCAGTCTTGATCATCTGGCTGAGGTGGCATTTATCAGGTTTCTCCACTGTAAAGTTACTCTCCTTTCTATACTGTACTCTTTGGAAAGAAGTCACTGTGTGCAGCCCATACTAAAGAAATGGGAAGTAGTACGACTTCTCTCCTTAAAGGTGGACCATCTACATAAATTATTTGGAATTATTTTGCTTGGAATATTTGTTTCTTCTCCCCATTTATTTAGTTATTCAATCACTTATTTATACATACATGTATCAGTATTAAAGCATGGGTGTTCATTTTATATTTTGTGTTATAATGTAATATTACTTAACTTTGTTGCTCAAATTGTTCCAGCTTTTGTGGAATCTAATTTTTGTGTTTATACGTATAATCTTAATACCTTTCTCCTTGAGTATTTATCCCACCAATATTTCTCTTACCCTTGATTCAAACAGAAGCTATAGCCGTATATTTCTTCAGTACTTTTATTAAACTTAGTACTAAATAAAATGAGAAGAGACATTGTAGATCCTTTTTCTATGTTAATATCTTGGAGTTCCCAATCCCTTTTAAAGGTTGGACTTCTAGGCATTTGCCTTTCTGCAAACATGATCCTATAAAGTGTTGTTGGGTTTGCCTCATCCTGGGAATAACTGAAGACAAAATAGTTTTGGAGTAACTATAGTGTAAATTTTTATAAAAGATGTATGGAACCATGTAAACTTACTGTTGAAACCTTAAGTTCAATTAAGCAATGTTGCCCCATTTCCATAACCTCACGTATCCTATTGTATTTTGTTCCCTTTATAGGTGTGTATTAAAAATGGATCATCATTGCCCTTGGTATGTCCCTTTGATTCATATCTCTCCTTTAAAAAGGGTCAAAGTTTCTGAATATGCCCACTTTCCTAAACATGGTTATAAAATACCTGTTTCCGCCACCGTAATTTACTGGGTTTGTATTTGTGTAGGAGACAGGGGAGAGTTAGTGTTTTAAAACAAGAATAAATATATCTACAAAGGTATGGTACTGAATTTCTGGGATCACAACGCTAATGGTCTCCTTTCCATTAACTTTAGCAGTTGAGTGTAGTAATGACCTTCAGCACAAATATTTCTCCTTTTCAACATTATACAATTCAGTTCTATTGCTAGCTGGCTCTCTATCTGAAATATTCTAGATTGCTAAATTCAGCAATTCCATGGTTGTTAAAAGGTCATCAAAAGCAAGTAAAGTTTGAAACTGTCACAGCTAAGAGGAGCTAAGGAAACATGACTACTCACTGTAATGTGGCATCCTGTACACATAAAGGACATTAGGAAAAAACTGGGGAAAATATATATAAAGTATGGACTTCAGTTAAAAGTACCACATTAATATTAGTTGTATTTCAGAATTAGAAAACCAGTCTGAAATCATCTAACTACAAAAGGAACATTACACAACTATACAAAGTGTAGCTACTAAGACTATAATAGATTTTAACAACCAGGATCCAGGTTTGCTTAAGTGTGTAAGGAACCAGTCCAAAGCTATTAGATAGGTCAAGTGTCTCTCTGACTGTAATGAAAGGAGAAACAAGTGAGACATGAACTTGTTTTTTCAGTCTGTCCTTGTGAGGGCCTTCTATTTCTGCTAGGTTTCTACACAATAATAAGAGTAGCATGACTAAATGTGTTCTTAATCAGTCAGTCCTTATTTCAAATTATTTTTTCTTTTTCTTTTTATAGGATTAATAACTGCATTGGATTTTCCAACTACAAATTCTTCCTTCAGTTCTTAGCGTATTCTGTTCTCTACTGCCTGTTCATCGCTACAACAGTCTTCAACTATTTCATCAAATACTGGAGAGTGAGTGAAAAATACCTTGAAAGGTCCCCCACCGAAAGAAAAAATACACATCCATTCCAATTGTGGCATTGCTCACTCTACATCGTTTTTACATTTTTAAATAGATAATACAGAAGTAACCAAATGAGAAGGCACTAAAACCAAGTTTTACATGTTGAGTACTCTGAGATTTAGAAGGCTATTATCTAGAGACTCTAGTTAAACAAGCATCTGACATATATGAGAATTTTGCTAGGGCCTTGAGGAACCTAACCTTTTTACTCCTACTGATTCTTTACAATGATCTCCAAGTGAGCTTTAAAGATCCACCTTTTATCTGTTATAGATTTAAAAAATGTTGAAACTAATTGTAAATCCCTACCTTCCTAAGAAAAGGGCTAACAAAGCACTCCCCCATTGTTAGAAAATGCTTCTTAATTCCCTGTTCAAAGGAGAGCTTCAGAATTCCTGCTGGATAGAAAGATATACTGACTCATCTTTACACGTGACAAGAAATGAAACAGGAAGTTTTTTTTTTTTTTTTTTAATTTGTACGACCAACACTGGGTTGGCAATTAGGAGAATTGGGATCTAATACTGGCCCTGTTCCCTGCTGCACTGGCTTATTCCCAAGACAAAATGAAACAGATATTGAAAGTGCTTTACCCTTTAAGATGTGATTTTAATAATTATAATGAAATCTCAGAACAAATCTTTCATCTTTCTTCTACTTGAAGATATGAATGATATCAATTTATTTATAAAAGACAAACTTAAGCATATTTTCCATTTACATGTGTATAGAGTCTGGCAGAAGTACAATGAAATATGTTTTTCCATTTTATTTCATGCTAATGGATTCCAGATGATACCCCTTCTTACAACTCCTGTCTCATTACTGGGACATCCATGATGAAGGTTGTATAAACTGAACCTGAAAAGACAGATGTAGGTAGAACAATTAGTTAATACTTTAGGAATTGCACAAAAGCTTATACAACAGGAATATCTTACCTCAAATGGTGAAGTAAAACTACAGTGAAAGAAGATGAATCCTGTGACCAGAATATAAACTATACATGTAATAAACTGATGAAAAACGAGGAAGGGAAGGCAGTGAAAGCCTAAATAGCTAAGAATATCTAAATTATCAAGTAGTATTTTGATCTGTACTAGTATGGAAAGTATCGTGTAGAAAATTATAGCAATGTGCGATTTTTATTTTGCCTTTAACTTGCCTAATCAGTTCAGATATTTAATAACTTCAAGAATAAGGAATTATGTAATGGATAACAAAATCACCAACTCAGGGACACAAACAAAAGTATGAGACAGAAATGAAGATTTTTATACATTTTCTATGAATATAAAATGTTTCAGTGTGCTACTATTTTGATATCTCTTCCTTGACCCCTTTCCATGGCATCAGATCTATTATCTATTGCTCATGTTTCCACAATCCCTGTGGCGTTCTGTCTACATGCAAAGTTATAATCCCAAATATGAAGAAAATCTGCTACATCCAATCAGTTGGAAAAGTATCAACCTTAGTCTTCACTATAGACTTTTCTTTATCCTTAATACAGTAGGCTACTGGTCAAGAACCATTTTTTACCCTCAGAACAGAGTAAACAATATTGCATTTCACTACATCTTTATCCATCATAGTCAGACAATAATTTAATAACACAATGCCAATCAGATGCTGTATGATTTTTTTCCTCTTCTGAAAGATGATCTTTGGAGATGAATTAATCTTCATAAATGTCCCAGTGAGTATTCACACACAATACCATGCATGAACATAGCCTTGTCCTTTTCTTGTCCCTCACTTTTTACCATAATAGACTAGCTCATGTTTGACAGATAAGTGAGAAAGAAACCTGTTTTGGCTTGCCCTCATAATTGAAAGGGCATTTGCAGTTCAGGAAAATGTTTCTTTGCAGTCTCTACAGGCAGAGATCACTTTAGTGTGGTAAGAGATGACTTTCTCAGTTTAAATTAAGTCTTTCCTTACAATAAAAAGTAAACACTGCCATGCATGTATAAAGGAAACATGATGTGTTCCTAATAACAGCAACCTCCATTTGTATGGTAATTCACAGTAGTTGAAGCACTTTTATATCAACTCATATGATCCTCATAACAACCTTATGAAATAGGCAAAACAGGAATTACTAGTCTTACTTGAAGCTAAGAAAATGGAAGCTCATGGTAGTTAAGTGACTTGCCCAGGATCTCCCACCTTGTAAATTTCAAAGTCAAGATGCTGATCTAAATCTGGTCCTAAGTCAAATGATCTTGTACACTTTCCTACTGCTCATTATGGTTCTGCTGTGAAGAAACTCCAGTTCTTTTAGAATGAAGAAATCATACAATCATCAGGTTGTTTCCCTCCTCTCAATACTAATTTAAATAATATCCACTTTGGTGGGAGATTTATCTTTACCTCATGCAAAACAGTAATACATACCTATTACACTAGGCCATAAATCTCCTCACAGAGAGTGTAAGTTATTTTAGAAACAAGAAAATAGCATTACTCTACCAATATTACTCTAAACCATCCCTGGTAGTTGTGGCTTTGAGTAATTTAATTGGGTTATCTTCTGAGAAGGTATTTTTGAACATAGGGATGTCGCTTTTGTCCTTTTCTGACAAAAAAGTTTAATATTAACAACTCTATCAAGGGACAATAAAGTAGGTATACTTTGGCAGGCAGAAGAAAGTTTTGCAAGAGTAATTGGTGGAGGCTTACAGCTCAGCTACATAGGGTGTGGACTGACTTTATATCAGTCCTAGCTGCCCATTCAAATGTGAAAAATAAGAAATAAAATAAATGTGAGATTTAAAAGGCTTTAAAATTTTCTCAAAAAATAGAGATTATGAAAGCCAAGTGCCAATCAATCCAGAAACTACTATAAAGCAATATATGGAGTCTTTCCATGAATTAAAAAAAATAAAGATAATTCAATTTGAGTGCTTAGGCCAAGCTTTTGCAGAGGGATCTTTATGGAAAGGCGAGTTTCATGGGTGATTGGTATGCCAAAAGGCCAGACTCTACCACTACACAATATGAACATGTTACGGAATTTAACTTGTATCCACCCCCTAAACCTATCAAAATATTTTAGAAAGGAAAAAGATAAAGTAATAGAACTAATAAACACATTTAGCAAGAAAAAATCATAACTTATTAATAAATGATGCTAAACTTAAAGCTGTAGCATATTAATATTTTCAATAGTATCAAATACTTTTGTCTTCTCCATCTCTTACATTGGCTTTCTCACTTCAGGTATGTTACAAATAAATAATAAACATTATTTGAGATTTTAAGTTTTTTAAAAAGGAAAGTTTCAGATAAAGTTTCCTCAAGGTTGAAGTCCTTGAGGTAACTATTTCCTGGGCTTCTCTGCCCCCATGCAATTTTCATCCAGACCTCCCCTCATTTGAAAGTACCTGACCAACTTACTTCCCCCTATCTGCTTCCTTCAAGTATATGCCCCCTGGAAGATGTCCAATATTTTCTTACATAAAAATGAATAAAAATATTCTCTGAGAGAAGAAAAAATCTGTACTATCTGAACTTTCCTAGTGTTGTCAAGCGTTAACTTTCTCCTTCTAAACTGAACTAAAATTTAAGGTCCACTTCACTTAAAATCTCTTTTAACTTTGTTACTAGAGTGCATTTGGAAATATTTCAAAGTTATTCATAACACCAAACTAATAATCATCACAGAAAGAGAGCAAATAAACAATAGTCTTTTCTCTAACTTCTCACTCCAAAATTGAAAATGTTTTCTTAGGTTTTCTTCAGAAAACAAAATGTCACATTTGTGCATGAAACAAAACTTTAGAACATTCATTCTGGTCTAGGATGTATGTAAAAAAAATTTGTTGCTACATGGAAAATAAGTTGTCCCAGACAGCTATAAATATATTTAGCCACCTACTTTTATAATTGCCTACACATTCTTGCTTGAATTTCACTGTCTAAACAGCTGTTCCTTAGGCTGTAATAATACACTAACACATTTCAATTCAGTTAGAAAAAAGAAAAAAAACACAATATTTGAAACAGCTTTAAAATCAGGGAATAACTTATAGTTAGAACATTTTTATCTATATGTTTTAATTTCCCACATACATCACTGTGACATTTTCAATATACATATGTCCAAGGAAATAAGACAGATAAAGAATTCCAGAATAGACCATCTTGAGACAAGAAGATGAACCATACGACTTCAAGATCTCAAATTAAATGGAACACAAGGTTTAAGAGGTTGTATGCCAATATACCCTTTCCACATTATCCTTTTCTAATTGGCACATTATATGCTTTATTTTTTACTGACTTCACCCAAGAAAGAATCTATTTTAGGCTTGTAGACTGAGAGCATGTTTTTAATGACTTATAGTCATCAATAAAAAGAACCATTTTATAAGAATTTTATAAAATCTATTTTTTATGAAATCTATTTTTTAATTAAAGCTATATATTTTCTACATGTGAAAACTGCTAACATATATAGAAAAACTAGCTAAGCTTTATCACCCTAATCTTTTGTTTTGTTTGTTTATCATTTCTTTTCTAGGAGGAATTGCCCAGTGTTCACTCTAAGTTCCATGTTCTTTTCCTTCTGTTTGTGGCCTGCATGTTTTTTGTAAGCCTTGTGATTCTCTTTGGTTACCATTGTTGGCTTGTCAGCAGAAACAAAACCACCTTAGGTAAGACTGAATATTAAGACTAGGACAAAGCATATTAATGTGTATAAAGGTGACCTGTGGATTGTTCCCAAGAAAGAGAAAAATTTCCAGTGAAGCAATTTAGCTGCAGTGACACTCCATAGCCCCCAAACTGAGTCGGATGGAAACACATTTAATCAAACTAGAGAGTCATAGTGAACAAAGCTTACACACTGATGAAGGCCTTGGTGAATGAAACCCACACAAAACCAAAAATAAGCATTGCACTTTCTAGGGTATATTTTGGCTAATAGCTACCTAGATTTATAGCTCAGAATCTAAAAGATGTTCACATAGGTAAAGGAAAGAAAGAATCAGTATAGAAGGGAATGTCAGAATGGAGAGGTGAAGGTTGACAAAGATAGAACATCTGAAAAAGTCCTGAGAAAGAGTCCAAACAAACAAGAATGCAAAAGTCTTGAGAAAAAAAAATCAAATCAATGAATAGCTACAGTCATCAAAGAACTGCATAGGGACTGCGGAAAAAGAGGTAATCATATTGAACAAATGAGTCTCTAGAAAATGATTATAAGAAATGAGCATATTTTCTGTCAGTTACTCTATACACTAGACTGCTATTTGGAAAACTATATTTCTTTTTTTTTAATTTTTTCTTTTTTTGTTTGGAGAACTATATTTCTTATGGATTCCAGCACAACCATTTTTTTTAATCTATGGTGAAACAGATATTTACATTATACAATAATTAGTATACAAGGAGTGAAGAGAAAGTGTCCAAATGCTGACTATTAAGCTACAATAGACTTGAGGAAAGTTTAGTGCAAAAGCCACTAAACTTTGGGAATTTATTTGCTAATAATGCTAGCAGCTAAGTAAGTATTGATATCTCTTTTCTCAATCAAATGTAAGTAGCACTTAGTTGTTAGGGTGGTAGGTTAACACATTTGTTTTAGAAAGTAGAAAAGTACTAAAAGCTTCATGATAGAGTCAACAAAGAATAAACAAGAAGTAGGCAGATTCAGCCAGAGTCCAATAGTGAAAGTGTTCGCTTAATGGGATAAATGTGTGTCTAAAAATAATGTACACTAATATAGTCCAATTCCTCACAGTCTTTGAAGTGATTATGGAGTTCACTCATTGACATTTTATCTGAAGTAAAACTCAGTTTCTTACACTGCAATCTTCAGTGTGAACATCCTCATTTCTAAAAGGTCTCAAAACCAAATCAGTGTCATTACTATTACTCACGCATCTGTTTGTGCGTCAGTACTTTGGTCCCAGCTCTAAAGATGGAGACCATATAGCCATTGTTGCCACTTAGAATAAAATAAAAGACTGTTAAATGTGATCCTTTACTCTTTCAGTCCTGCAGTACAAAATAGATACAACCCATGGCTGCTTAATTCTGTCTATCATGATGTGTTTCTCCCACCCTTTTCTTAAGAGAATTCTAATTCTTTATATTTAATAACAAGTCTACCTTATACTAAGTGATTACTAAGCAATTTGGCAATAACTACAAACGAGGGTCCTACACTTCCACAGAGAAAAGATGTAGTTCCGTTGCGGATAATGACACTAAAGATAATTTTTTAAAAAAGATATCATAAGGCTGTCCCTGTGGCTCAGTGAGTAGGGCAATGACCCCATATACTGAGGGTGGCAGGTTAAAACCTAGTCCCGGCCAAAGTGCAACAAAGTGTTGGTGTTCGGGTGGGTGCTTTTGACACCAGCTACTCAGGAGGCTGAGGCAAGAGAATTGCCTAAGCCCAGGAGTTGGCAATTGCTGTGAGCTATGATGTCATAGCACTCTACCCCAAGGGCGACAAAGTGAGACTCTCTTTCTAAAAAAAAAAAAAAAAAAAAACATATCATAAGAATATAATCACATTGATGGAGAACTCTAAAATCATGACATGGCCTAAATTTGTTCTTTATTGATTTCTTCCTCTTTTCTTCAACTCTCCGACCCTGCTCCAGAGGCCTTCTGCACTCCAATGTTTACAAGTGGCCCAGAGAAAAATGGGTTCAATCTTGGCTTCATCAAGAATATCCAGCAGGTATTTGGAGAGAACAAGAAATTATGGTTAATACCTGTTGGGTCCAGGTAGGTAAACATTGTAAGAAATTGATACCAGACCATGCCCTGAAGCAGAAAATTCAATTATAGTATACAAGAGATATTAGTCCAGTGTGAAACTCTATTCCCCAAGTTTTTCACTTTTAGGATAGTAAAGACAAATCATGAAGCAGAAGTATGATAAAAATAGACATTCTCATGATCTTTTGTGGCAGTATAAAATCATATCTATCATTTATAATTGAATTTGGTAATATCTACTAAAAAACCATAAGAATCTACATATCCATCATCATGTTAATTCTATAACTGGGAATATACCCTAAGAATAGAGATAAACTATGCAAAGAAATGTTGATCAACATTATTTACAGTTGATAATTCAAAAAAAACCCTAAGTATCCAACAATATAGGGGTGGGAATGTATCTATATATCTACATATTTATTTATTTATATATCACCACTAGATGGAATATTATTTAGTAAAAAGTAATAACTATAGAGACTATACCACAGTGAAGAGAAATGCTTACTACATTTTTGTATGAGAAATGAAAATCCAAAATGGTAGGTATGCTATGATTAAAAAATATCAATAAATATTTATGGAATAAAAATAACACAATAAAATATACAAAAAAAGTTAAAAGTTGTAAGGGCAATAGTTTTGGAAATTATTTTTCTTTTCTACATTTTTCATATTTTGAAGTGAAATGTTAATATTTTTATGAAGAAAAAATAAAATAAAAATCAGGAACAAACGAGGAGTCAGAGATTGTAGGTAATTCTTAGAAGTGCAACAAAAATATAGGGAGAGCAGTGAATGAGAAAAGAACAGAACTAAGCTGTGACCTCCAAGTGACTTCATGATTCAGATTGAACTACCATCAACTAAACTGGCTTTGGAGTAGAGCTTGTTTACAGCCTTTTTGCTGCCTCCTTTAGTTCTCCTCCTCTAACAGAGATACATTCAGTTTCATTTGTTTGAGGAAATTTTGGTGGAGTTGGATAGTAATTAAGGAAAATTTCTCCACACAAACACTCATTGCCTTGATATTTTTATCTGCAGCTGCCAATGTATTACAGGCTCATTTATTTAAGAGATATACTATAAAATACTATCCTGTCTATAAATCACAAGACAAAACCTTGTCAGTGGGCAATATTGATTAATAACTGTTACCAGCATTACCTATACCGCAGTCACACATACACACACACAAATATGCAACACACAAACACCACATCAAAGGAAGATCTAAAATGAACCTTCTGAAAGAGAGAAGAAGGTGGAGCAAGATGGCAGACTGGAGACATCTTCTTGCCAACTGCTTTGGTGAGATAGGACAGAGGATTTCATCCCCCTTTGGCTGGGGGAACCTACCAGAAACATCACTTAGAGGCACTTTGAAGCAGTAGGAGACTCCATGAGCCAAAAAGACTGTCTGGAGTTGAGAAACACCAGCACAGAGGGCAAGTGCCAGGGGACAGGCAAAGGTTGGCCAGTGGCTCTCCCATGGAGGTAGGAAAGGGCTGTCCTGTACTTTTTCTTTGTATACTGGACTGCTCCCAGGACTGCCTTGGAGGGTATTGGATGAGCAAGAACTTGCACAGCATTAGGCAGCTGAGATTGAGTGCTGGGCAGGGTGAAGCTCCCATCAGCATGGCTACAGGCAGGCTGACATTGTGAGCAAGCTATGCAGGAGTAGTCTGTGGGGTCCTAATGCACAGCCAGCTCTGGGGCACCTGCTGAGCCTGGGCAGCCATCCATGGGGTGAGGTGAGTGCCCCCCTCCTGAGGAAAACCACTTTGTTGTCAGAGGGAAGTGTTTGAACAGTCAAAAAGTACCTGCAAGATCTTGTGAGAGCTTTGGGATCATAATCCCATGGGGACCGAGTGCTTGGCAAAGTGAACAGGCTCTGACCAGGGGAAAGTAGGTCAGGAGGACATGTCCAGGTTTCCTCTGAAACAGGAGAGTGGCATATAGTGAAACCAGCATGTGTGTTCTGTCTCTGAAGATGACACCACCTGGTGTCCAGGGAAAATATTGCAATATATTTGTGTGCATATATACAGGTTGGACATAAAGTTCATGTGGAATTTAAAATAGTTTAATGGGGAGGGGAGGGTTGGAGGAAGATGGTAGACCAGAAGGACCATTCAGCTAAGCTTTCCTAGAATGACTGGGAAAAAAGAGAGAACCCAGCCATACTTGGAGAGGAGACCTTACCCACAGTCATAGCTCAGGGAGCACAGAGAGGAGGAGGTGAACTGGATACAGTGTATGATCCAGAATGGTGAAAATATGACGATTTTAGGCAAGTGTTTGGGAATGGCTGGGATCAGCAGTCCCCCCCGCCCCCCACAAAGGTTCAACACTGGAGGAAGCCTTTCTGGAGTTTTCAGTTGTTGGGGAAAACTATATGTTGAGTGGAAAGCTTGGAAGAGTGGGTGAACTTGAACAATATACAGCAACCAGATTTAAATTCCAGTTGCCCTAGGTTTGGTGGTGGGCAAGGCAGCCACACTGAGAAGGTCTTGGCAGCAAGGGGGCTGCCATTGTGGGAAGGGTGTGAGAAGGTCTTAGCAGGGGGCTAAAGCATGGCTGTTTTAATTCCACCTACCAGAATCAAAACTCCACTCTTGGCACAGTCTGAGGGACTCCTGTACCCCATGGGGACTGGAGTCAAGGGGCACTGCAAGACCTACCCCTGAAGGATTCTTGTAAGCTTTAAGATCCCAATGCAGCAGGGTCTTAATGCTGAGGAGACAATCAGGCAATAACTGAAGGCAACTAAGTTTGGAATAAATACCACAGACATTGCTGGCTGGGCTCTCTGTCTCCAAAAACACACCACAGCACCACCTGGTGTCCCAAAGTCATATTGCAACATACTATCATCAGGAACAAGGACTTCTGTTTGAAAAGGAGGCAGTGAGAAGTAAAAAGAACAAAGAGATGAGCAAGAAGGAATAATACATGAGGAGAAACCAACAGAAAAATTTGGACAACATGGAAAACCAAAACAGAGGAACTACCCCAAGGGACCATGAGGCACCTACTGCAGAAGAGTCCACCTATAAAAAATTAATGGACTTGACAAAAAGGGAATTTAGAATATGGATGATAAAGACAATAAAATGAATAGATGAGAAAATGGAAAGATAGAACCAAGTCAGACGAGAGATATGTAGACTATAGAAAGGATATGACAGAGCTGAAGTAAATGAATCAGACAATCAGGGACTGTAAAGATACAGTAGAAAGTATCAAAAACAAATTAGATCATGGAGAAGAAATAACCTTAGAGCTAGAGGATAAAGTGTTTGCGTTAACCTAGGTAGTAAAAGAGGCAGAAAATAAGAGAGAGAAAACAAAACAGGCACTTAGAAAACTAAGAGGCTCCATGGATTATTTAAACATACACATAATAGGGATTTCTAAAGGGGAAGAATATTTTCCCAAAGGAATGGAAGCCCTACTGGAGACCATAATAAAGGAAACCTTACTATGTTTTACTAAAGACATTCACACATTCCTTTCAGATGATAGAATCCAAGATCATCTCAACTCAAACAAAGCTTCTCTGAGACACATTGTAATGAACATGTCCAATGTCAAAATGAAAGAAAAAATTCTCCAAGAATCCAAGAGTAAGCGCCAAATGACCTACAGAGGCAGAGTCATTAGGATGACAGCAGACTTTCCAACTGAAAACTTCCAAGCCAGAAGAGCACAGTTGTACACATTCAACATTATGAAACAAAAACTGTTAACTCACAGTTCTGTATCCTGCTAAAGTAAGCTACAAAATTGATGGAAAAATCAAATATTTTGCAGATATACAAGCACTGAAGGAATTTGCCACAACAAGACCAGCTCTACTGGTAATACTTAGACCTATTGTCAACACTGTCCATCACCATGGACCACCATCAAAGTCAACACCCAGAAGCTAAAGATCAAAACTTCCACAATGTCACACAGGATAAAACTAAACATTTTCACAAAATAAGATGAATAGAATTTCACCATGCTTGTCAGTTCTCTCCATAAATATCAATGGACTGAATTCAACACTGAAGAGGCAAGGCTGGTTGATTGGATAAAAAAGCACAAACCATCCATAGGGTGTCTCCAGGAGATGCACCTGGCCTTGATGGACAAATCAAGACTCAGGGTTAAGGGATGGAAAACAATATTTCAAACAAATGGAAATCAGAAGAAATGCGAGGTTACAATCTTATTTTTAGATACAAGTGGATTTAAAGCAAATAAAATTAAGAAATACAAAGAAGGACACTTTATACTGGTGAAGGAACAATAAAACAAGACAGTTCAAATTTAAATATTTATGCAACCAACTTAAATGCTCCCAAATTTATGAAACACACTTCATGGTCTGAGCAATATAATATCGCATAACCCCATAATATTTGGTGACTTTAACACCCCTTTGGCAGAATTGGACAGATCCTCTAAACAGAAACTAAAAAAACATACAAGGGACATAAGTGTGACCCTAGAACAACTGTTTTTGATAGAAATATATAAAACACTCCATCCCAAAGCTAAGGCATGTACATTTTTCTCATTAGCCCATGGTATGTACTCCAAAATTGACCACATCCTAGGATACAAATCAAACCTCAGCAAAGTTAAAAGAATACAAATTATACCTTGTATCTTCTCAGACCAAAAAGCAATAAAGGTGGAACTCAACTTCAACAAAATGTTCATCCCCACACAATGCCATGGAAATTAAACAACCTTAATGATAATTGGTTCAGGATGAGATAAAAGAGGAAATCATTAAGTTCTTCAAACATAACTACATTGAAGACACATGTTACCAAAACCTGTGGGATACAGCAAAAGCAGTCTTAAGAGGGAAATTTATCCCACTAGATTCCTACATTTGAAAAAAAGAAAGATAGCACATCAATAAACTCATGAACCATCTCACAGAATTGGAAAAGAAGGAAAATCTAGTCCCAAACCCAACAGAAGAAAAGAAATAACCAAAATTAAATCAGAAATAAATGAAATTGAAAACAAAAGAATCATTCAGAAAATTAACAAAACAAAAAGTGGGTTATTTTGAAAAAATAAATAAAATCAATAAACCTTTGGCTAGATTAACTAGAAACAGAAAAGTAAAATCTCTAATAATTTCAATCAGAAATGATAAAGGGGAAATAACAACAGCTATCACAGAGATACAAGAGATCATCTCTGAGTACTACAAGAAAATCTATGCCCAGAAATTTGACACTGTGGAAGAAATGGATCAATACCTGGAATCACACCCTCACCATAGACTTAATCAAGAATAAATCAACCTCTTGAACAGACTGATATCTAGAACTGAGATCAAAGGAACAATAAAAAATCTCCCACTCTCCCCCCAAAATGCCCTGGTCCAGATGGCTTCACCCTATAATTCTATGAAAACTTCAAAGAAGAGCTTATAGCCATACTCTAGAAATTATTACAAAAAATTTAGAAGAAAGGAATCTTCCCCAACACATTCTACAAAGTAAATATCACCCTGACACCAAAACCAGGAAAAGAGCCAACTGAAAATGAGAATTTCTGAACAATTTCACTAATGAATATAGATGCAAAAATTCTTTTATTGAATCATAGCTGAGTACATTAGTGTAATCAAGGTGTACAATGTGCTGGTTTCATATACAATCTGAAACATTTTCATCAAACTTTTTAACATAGCCTTCATGGCATTTTCTTAGTTATTGTATGAAGACATTTGTATTCTGTATTTAGTAAGTTTCCCCTGTACCCTTCTAAGATGCAACGTAGGTGTGGCCCCACCAATTACCCTCCCTCCACCCATCCTCCCCCTCCCCTCTGATCCCTTGCCCCTTTCCCCATATTCTTTATGCTATAATTGGGTTATAGCCTTTATATGGAAAGCTATAAATTAGCTTCATAGTAGGGCTGAATACATTGGATACTTTTTCTTCCATTCTTGAGATACTTTCTAAGACTACATTCCAGCTCCATCCATGTAAACATGAAAGAGATACAGTCTCCATCTTTTTAAAGGCTGCATAGTATTCCATGGTATACATGTGCCACAATTTATTAATCCATTTGTGGGTCAATGGGCACTTGAGCTTCTTCCATGACTTAGCAATTGTGAAATGGGCTACAACAAACATTCTGGTGCAGATGTCTTTGTTATAATGTGATTTGGGGTTTAGGGTATATACCAAGTAAAGAAATTATAGGATCGAATGGCAGGTCAATTATTAGATCTCAAAATATTCTCCAAACATCCTTCCAAAAGGAGCGTATTAGTGTGCATCCCCACCAACAGTGTAGAAGTGTTCCCTTTTCTCTACATCCATGCCAAAATCTCTGGTTTGGGGATTTTGTTATGTGTGCTAATCTTACTGGACTAAGGTGATATCCCAAAGTAGTTTTGATTTGCATTTCTCTGATAATTAAGGATGATGTGCATTTTTTCATGTGTCTGTAGGCAATGTGCCTGTCTTCTTCTTTTCTTCAGGGGAGAATTTATAAAAATTTTGTATTTTTTTATTGTCTTTATTATTAAATCATAGCTGTGTACAATAGTGCAATCAAGGGGTACAATGTGCTGGTTTCATATACAATCTTCTCTTCAAGTCCTTTGCCCACCCTGAGATGGGATCACTTGTTCTTTTCTTCCTAATACGTTTGAGTTCTCTGTGGATTCTGGTTATTAAACCTTTGTCAGAGGTATAATGTGCAAATAATTTCTCCCATTCTGAGGGCAGTCTGCTTGCTATACCTACTATGTTCTTGGCTGTGCAGAAGGTTTTTAGTTTGATCAGGTCCCAGTAGTGTATTTTTGATACTGCTTCAATTGCCTGGGGAGTCCTCCTCATAAAATATTCACCCAAGCTGATTCCTTCAAGAGTTTTCCCTGCACTTTCTTCTAGAACTTTTATAGTTTCATGTCTTAAGTTTAAATCTTTAATCCAGTGAGAATCTATCTTAGTTAATGGTGAAAGAAGTGGGTCCAGTTTCAATCTTACTGGTCGCTAGCCAATTCACCCAGCACCATTTGTTAAATAGGGGCAGTCTTTTTCCCACTGAATGTTTTTAATTGGCTTGTCAAAGATCAAATAATGGTACATAGCTGGATTCATCTCTTGGTTCTCTATTCTGTTCCAAACATCTACCTCTCCCAGTACCATGCTGTTTTGATCATTATCAATTTATAATACAGTCTCAGGTCTGGTAGCATGATTCCTCCTGCTTTGTTTTTATTTCTGAGTAATGTATTGGCTATTCAAGGTTTTTTCTGATTCCATATAAAACGAAGTATTTTTTCAAGATCTTTAAAATGTGACAATGGAGCTTTAATAGGAATTGCATTAAAATTATACATTGCTTTGGGTAGTATAGACATTTTAACAATGTTGATTCTTCCCAGCCATGAGCATGGTATGTTTTTCCATTTGTTAACAGTTTCAACTATTTCTTTTCT
>CAUYON010152551.1:0-10446 GCA_963573935.1 Arctocebus calabarensis | reverse complement strand
CTTGTCATTCCTTGGGGGAGTTGATCTACTCTGGTTATTCATATTGCCAGAGTTTTTCTGTTGATTCCGCCTCATGATTATTTTTCACTATTGCCTATGACCTTCCTCAGAGTTGGGAGGTGTCTCTCCCAGATCAGACCCTGGCAGAATCGCTCTATTGTTACTGGATCTTTGTAGGGAGTGACCCTGTGTTTCTAATGATTTCTCAAACACTGAAGGGTGGAGAGCTTAAATCCTCCTCAGCCTGCTTAGAAGACACTTTAAATTGCTAACTTGCGCTAAGCCGAGGCTTTACCAGGAAAGTGCTGTGGCTGGGATCACTCTTTGTCTGGCTATCCACTTACCCAGTGTGCCAAAACCGGTCTCACCCTATACCCCTGAGGACTAAGGCTGCAAGGCATCTCAGTCCCTGCCTTTAGGCTGCTCAGTCACTAGATTACTCACTCCCGCCCAATGCCTGCTTTGTGACCCTGAGGGTGGAGCTTGCCAGGGCAGTTCTCCCACAATGGCTCCACACAGCCCTCCACCAAACACTGGCAGCTCCGTCTAGCTTGGTGGTCCAGTCTGGGGCCCCAGACAACACTCAAAAACCCCCGCACTCCTGCCCAAGTTCTCCCAAGGCATTTCAACCGAGTGCCAAGTCCAAAAGAGACCCAAATGGCCCACGGGCAAGGGGCTTCCAGCCTGCAGTCCCACTGCTGCCCCACCCACAGCCACCAACAGGATCAAACTGAAGGAACAGACACAACCCCTTGCCCAATCTCTTGCCACTTTCACCTTCCTCAGAGTGTCCAGAAGCCTCATGTTGTCTCCCTCTGTCCCCAAAGCGAAGTTTCTGGGCAGATCCTACCTGGTAGAGATGCCTAAAGTCTTCTCTCCCCAGTCTCATCATGCCCAGCCGCAAGGAAACTGTTACTCGTCCGCCATCTTGCTCTACCCTCTAAAATTATCAATAGAGTAGATTTTAAAATATCAGCCAAATATATGCTGTCTATAAGAAACTCAATTCAAATACAACAAGCCACACACATTAAAATCAAAAGGGTGGAAAAAGATATATCATTCACATATTAAATACAAGTAAGAAGTATAAAATATAGTCAGATAAAGAAGACTTTAGAACAAGAAAATTACCAAAGACAGAGAAGAAATATAGCAATCCTAAATGGTTATATGCTAAACATTAGTGGTCCAAAATACTGTGAAGCAAAACCAATAAGCCTAAAAAGAGAAATAGATAAATGCACAATTATAGCTCAACACATCAAAACCCAGCTCTCAGCAAATGATAAAACAGCTAAAGAGAAGATGAACAAGGATATTGATCCACCACCATCAGTCAAAGGGATTTAATCAACATTTATGAATGTCTTACCCAATATACATTATTTTCCAGTGTCCATGAACAATTTGTCAAGAGAAGATACTTTTTCAAAAATATCAATAAAATTCTAAAACCTCTAGCAACACTGATAGAGAAAGAGGTAAACACAAATTAGCCATTCAAGGAATTAACAGTCATCAAAAGAATAACATAAGCATAAAATGAATAATTCTGACTACATAAACTTGACAACTTAGATAACATTTGAGAGAACTGGGTAAAAGGCACATGGGATATGTCTATATTATTTATTACAATACATTTAAATTTGCAATGACCTTAAAATACAAAAGTTTGATTAAACAAATGACTGTTACACATCTCAAGTGGAGGAAATAGAAGGGTAAACAAACATTTTACACAATGTAATATGTCCAATAATTGACACAAGAACAAAATTTCTTTAAGAGAAAAATATAGTTACCAAGAAAGTTACCAAATACCTTCTAAAAGAGCTGGGATTTAAGCTGAATCTTGAAAGATGGGAGAAACTTACCACTTTCCTTTTAGCATTTCAACCCTATGTGATAGAGGTTATTATGCCTCCTTCAAAGAAGACTCAGTTACATTAAATCAGTGACCCAATGTAATACAGTTTTCAATTGAAATGTCATTCTCTTTATATTTTTACCATGTTAAATTATCTAAATACTACATAACAGAAGCAAAATGCTAGAGACATAATAAATTATTAAAAAAGTAATTTTAAAAGAAAGACATTCACATATTCAGAGCATTTAGCATGCATTAGCATATTCCTGATATATCTTAGGAACTCAAAAGGTATTAATGATTAGACAAAATCATAAAACTCAGAATGGAAAGGGAATCATTCAATACTAGCTATGTTTTAGAGCCAATGATTCTCAACCTATTTCCTGCACAGGAGTTCTCATTAGTAACATCTCCTAATGCATACAATGATTTGGAGTGAGTGAGAAAATGATAGAGCTGCTTCCCTGGCTTCTATCTACCAGATGCAAATGGCAACCCTTACTCACACCTAGTTGAGACAATCAGAAATATCTTGAGGATTACTAAAAGTAGTCCTGAGAACTGCAAAATTACCCCCAGTTGAGAATACCTGGTCTACTAATATTCCTATTCCACAAATAAGGACTGATGTTTGGAGAGATTGAATAGCCTGCCAAAATTCATACAAATATTAATTGAAGGAGCCAGGGATGAAATATATGTCACCTTGATTCCCAAAGCCAAGTTTCCTCTACTATACATAGTATCTTATAAAGTGTTCAGATCCTGGAAAGAAAGACAGAGCTGTAAACCAACAGTACAAGATAATGCTGTGACTGATTCTCTAAGGAGTGATCACAAGGCTTTAGAGTCAACATGATGGTCTACCTGGGGTAGACAATAAGAAGTAAGTGTATTTGTTTTCAATTCCTACAGAACAAATTCTCACAAACTTAGTAGCTAAAAACAATGCATATTTATTGTCTCACAGATTCCATGGGTAAAGAATCTCCGTTCAAGCTGGCCTGGGCTTTAGAGTCTTACTAGTCTGAAATAAAAATATTTTCCAGGGGTGAGGCAAGTCATTGCAACCAGCAGGAATCATTTGGCCCCCCAAAGAGGTCCAGGATGGAAGTAAGCCTTTCCAGTTTATTCTGTTGTTGGGGGAAGCTGTGCATTGAGTGGAAATCTTGGAAGAATGGGCAGATTTGAACAGTATTCAGCAACCAGATTTGAATGGTGGTTTGAGTGGATTTCCTGTAGTTTGGGGGTCTGGCAAGGCAGCCATACTGAGAAGGTCTTGGCAGCCACAGAGTTACCATTGTGGGAAGGTCTTGAGAAAGTCTTTGCAGGGGGCTAAAGCACAGCTAGATTCTGCCTAGTGGATCAGAACTCCACTCTTGGGACAGACAGAGGGAAAGAACTGGAGTCAGGAGGCACTGTAAGACCTGCCCCTGAAGAATCTTTGTGACCTTTAAGATCCCAACCCAATAGGATTTGAAAGTTGAGGAAACAATCAGGCAACTACTGAAGGCAACTAAGTTTGGAATAAGGACCATAGAGGTTAATGGTTTTGCCTTCTGTCTCCTGAGAAAACCACAGTGCCACCTGGTGTCCTGGTAACATATTGCAACATATTGGCATTAAGAGCAAGGACTTCTGTTTATTTGAACATGAGAAACAATTTGGCTTTCCTCAGGCTGTGGCCAGTTCAAGATAGTTCTGAGACAAAGTAGTTTGAAGCAAAGAAGGCAGTGAGAAGGATAAAGGAGGACAAGTAGGTAAACAAGAAGAAAGAACACATGAGGACCCTAAAGAAAAATTTGGGCAATATGAAAAACCAAAGCAGAGCAATTCCTCCAAGGGACCGTGAAGCAGCTACGGCAGAAAACTCCCCCTATAAAGAATTGATAGACTTGACAGAAAGGGAATTTAACATATGGATGATAAAGACAATAAAAGGAATGGATGAGAAAATGGAAAGACAGAATCAAAAGTCAGACAAGAGATATGTAGAATATAGAAAGGATCTGGTGGAGCTTAAGGAAATGATGGAGAGAATCAGAGAATGTAAAGATGCAATAGAGAGGATCAAAAATAGGTTAGACCATGGAGAAGAAAAAAACCTCAGAGCTAGAGGATAAAGTTTTTTAGTTAACCCAGGTATTTAAAGAAGCAGAAAATAACAGAGAGAAAACAGATCAGGTGCTTAGAGAACTATGAGACTCCATGAAGCATTCAAACATATGAATAGGGATTTCTGAAGGGGAAGAAAATTGTCCCAAAGGAATGGAAGCCCTACTGGAGATTATTATAAATGAAAACTTCCCAAGTTTTACTTAAGAACCTGATACACTCCTTTCAGATGGACAATGAACCCCAGGTCATCTCAACTCAAACAGAGCCTCTCCAGATACATTGTGATTAAATTGGTCAATGTTAAGATGAAAGAAAAAAATTTGCAAGCAGCCAGGAGTAAGCACCAACTAACCTACAAAGATAGAGCCATTAAGATGACAGCAGACTTTTCAAATCTTCTGGGCCAGAAGAGCATGGTCAGCCACCTTCAACATCCTTAAACTAAACAATTTTCAGCCCAGAATTTGGTATCATGATAAACTAAGCTTCAAAATTGATGGAGAATGCTCGCTTCGGCAGCACATATACAAAATTGATAGAGAAATCAAATCTTTTACAGATATACAAGCACTGAAATTTGCCACAAGACCAGCTCTACAGGAAATACTTAGACCTATTCGCAACATTGGCTACCACAATGGACCACCAGCAAAGTAAACACCCAGAAGCTAAAGGTCAAAACTTAGTTTCCACAGTGGTACAAAGGATAAAACTACACAATAGACTTTTACAAAATAAGATGAATAGAACTCCACCACACTTATTAATTCTCTCAAGAAATCTCAATGGACTGAATTCACCACTGAAGGAACACAGGCTGACTAATTGGATAAAAAAGCAGAAGCCATTCATATGCTATCTCCAGGAGACACCCCTAACCTTGAAGGATAAATCAAAACCCAGGGTTAAGGGATGAAAAACAGTATTTCAAGCAAATGGAAATCAGAAGAAAAGGAGAAGTGGTAATCTTATTTTCAGATACAAGCAAATTTAAAGCAACTAAAGTTAAGAAAGACAAAGATGGACACTTTATACTGATCAAAAAAACAATACAATAAGAAAACATTTCAATTTTAAATATTTATGCACCCAATTTAAATGCTCCCAGATTTATGAAACAGATCTTATTGAGTCTGAACAATATGATATCCCATAACACTATAATAGTTGGGGACTTTAACACCCCTCTAACAGAATTGGACAGATCTTCCAAACAGAAACTAAACATAAATACAAATGATTTAAATGTGATCCTAGAAAAAATGGGTGTAATAGACACATACAGAACACATCATCCCAAAGGTAAAGAACATACATTTTTCTCATCAGCCCATGGTACATACTCCAAAATCAACCACATCCTAGAATACAAATCAAAGCTCAGCAAAATTAAAATGGAATTGTATCTTCTCACACCATAAGGCAATAAAGATAGGACTTAGCTCCAACAAAAACATTCATCCCCACACAAACACTTGGAAATTAAACAACCTTGTGCTTAATGATAGTTGGGTTCAGGAAGAGATAAAAAAGGAAATTGTTAAACTCCAGCAAACATAACAACAATGAAGACACAAGTTTAAAAAACCTGTGGGATACAGCAAAAGCAGTCTTAGAAGGGAAATTTATCACATTAGATGCCAACATTCAAAAAACAGAAGGAAAGCACATCAACAAACTCATGAACCCTCTTATGGAATTGAAAAAAGAACAATCTAATCCCAAACTGAGCAGAAGAAAAGAAATAACCAAATTAAGTCAGAAATTAATGAAATTGAAAACAAAAGACTCATTCAGAAAAATAACAAACAAAATTTTAGGTTTTCAAAAAGATCAATAAAATCAATAAACCCTTTTTACCAGCCAAATTTACCAGAAAGAGAAAATTAAAATCTCTAATAACCTCAATCAGAAATGACAAAGGGGAAATAACAACACATGCCACAGAGATATGAGATCATCTCTGAGTATTACAAGAAATTCTGAGGGAGGGGCAAGATGGCTGACTGGAAGCAGCTACCAACAGAGGCTCCTGTTCAAAAGGAAAGATAACCTTCAGAAACTGCCCAATTGAGCTGAAGACTGGGACCCCAGCTGAGAGAGAGAGAAGTGATACCTCCAGGACACCTCTGAGGCAAGCTGCGACGTCCAAAAACCAAGCTTCAAGCAGAAAAACTGAACTAAAGTTTTCCACCATTCTGAACTTCCAGGACACCCTTCTCCCCTTACCTGAGGCACCAGAAGCCTGACCTTTGCTGAAAATGAGGGAGGAGGACTTGAGCAGCTCCCACTCTGCCTATCTGCCAGACCAGGAGGCCTGCTAGGTAAGAGACTCAGGACCCATAGAGCCCCAGCCATTCCCCAGGCCACGGATGCTGCCAGGACCCCCAGGCAGTTCCAATCTGTGCCCCACTGGGCCTCTGCTTGCTACCTGCAGAGGCCAGGAACTCCCCCGGGACCCCCGCCAGGCCTTGGCTGGCACCACCAGTGGCCAGAAACTCTGCCAGGACTTCTGCACCCCCTGATTTGACCCAACCGAGCTTTAGCCCATCACCAGCAACAGCCAGGAAGTCCATAGGGACTCCCTCGTGGTGCCGATCTGTGACCCGCCCAGCCTCAGCCTGCCGCCCACAAAGATCAATGCCCAGCTCCCATCCGTGTCCCAGGCCCCGATGCCCACAGCAGCCAGAAACTCCACTCTGTAGCCCCAATTGGCACCCCACCAGGCCTTGACCCACTGCCAGCAGCAGCCAGAAAGTTCACTGGGACTCCCTCCAGGGAAGATCTGTGCCCTGCCCAGCCTCAGTCTGCCGCCCACTGAGACCCCTGCCTGGCTCCCATTCATGCCCCAGGCCACCACCCACAGCAGCCAGGAACTCCACACCACCAGGACCTCTGCGCAGCCTCGGCCTGCCACCTGTCAGACCCCCGGGTGGCTCTGATCCACGGCCTCCATGACTCGGCCCGCTGCTTGCAGTAGCCAGGAACTCTGCTGGGCCTTAGCTCATCGCCTGGCCTGCTGTGGCCAGGGACCCCACTGGGACCCCCACGCAAGGCCTTCGCCTACCACCTACACCAGCCAGGGGTTCCGCCAGGAACCTGCCAGGCCTCCGCCTGCCTGACCGGGCCAGGAACTCTGGGAGCCACACAACCTTTCTCCTCCCCTACCCTCTCTGCCTCCATACTGGCCCTGCCCATCTGGCCAGGAGCCTAGGAGGCTGCACGATGTCTGCCCTTCCTCTGGAGCACTTCTCCCAGCCAGAGACTGCTGGAGGCATGAGCTCCCTTTGTAAAGGCCACCGGGTGCCCCATCCCATGCCCTGCTGCTTCATCCATGCATGCCACACTCCAGAGCTGCTCCTGCAGCCAGAACTCCCTGGGTGGGGCAATCCCAGAGGAGCTACACAGGGTCACTCCCTACAAAGATCCAGTAACAACAGAGTAATCCTGCCAGGGTCTGATCTGGGAGAGACACCTCCCCAACTCTGAGGACAGTCATAGGCATTAGTGAAAAATAATCATGAGGTAGAATCAACAGAAAAACTCTGGCAATATGAATAATCAGAGTAGATCAACTCCCCCAAGGAACGACAAGGTAGATACAGCACAAGATCCCTTGCATAACCAATTGGGTGAGATGTCAGAAGTTGAATTCAGAGTCTGGATAGCAAATAAGATCAGTGCAATGGAGGAAAAGATGGAATTAGAATAACAAGCAGTAATCCAAAAGATGAACCAAAAGATGTCTCAAGAACTGAATGAATTCAAAGACAAAATGACCAAAAAATTTGACACATTGGGACAAGAAGTTGCAGCCCTCAAAGATCTGAGAAATACAGTAGAATCCCTCAGTAACAGAATAGAGCAAGCAGAAGAAAGGATTTCTAGAATGGAAGACAACACTATTGAACGCTCCCAAACTTCCAAAGAAGAAGAGAAATGGAAGGCAAAAACGGATGATTCTCTCAGACAGCTCTGGGATAACACGAAGAAAACCAATATTCACCTTATAGGGATACCTGAAAATGATGAAGTGGCATAACAAGGCACAGAGTTGCTTCTTTATGAGATTATGAAAGAGAACTTTCCAGACATGCCAAGAGATTCTGAAATTCAGATAGCAGACAGTTTCAGAACCCCAGCACGACCTAACCCAAATAAGACATCCTCCAGGCACATCATAATTAAGTCCACAAAAGTTAATATGAAAGAGGAAATTCTGAAAGCAGCCAGATGTAAGAAATCCATTATCTACAAGGGGAAGAATATTAGAATAACTGCAAATCTCTCTGATCAAACCTTTCAAGCTAGAAGAGAATGGTTATCAACTTTTAACAAAAGAACTTTCAACCCAGGATCCTGTATCCAGCTAAACTGAGTTTCATTTATGATGGAGAAATTAAATACTTCAATGACTCCACATGTTGAAGAAATTTGCTATAACTAAGCCAGCTCTCCAGGATATTCTCAGACCTATCCTACACAATGACAAGCACAAACCTCCACTGCAAAAGTAAACTCACCCAGAGAATATTTATCAAATTTCATCTTCCACAGTGATGAAAGGATTAAAAATGTCCACTGGACTTTCTAAAGATTTATCATTACTTTCAATTAATGTGAATGGTTTAAATTGTCCCCTAAAGAGGCATAGGTTGGCTGACTGGATACAAAAACTCAGGCCAGATATCTGCTGCATACAAGAATCTCCTCTTACCTTAAAAGATAAATTTAGACTCCAGGTGAAGGTATGGTCATCTATATTCCAAGCAAATGGAAAATACAAAAAAGCAGGTGTTGCAATCTTATTTTCAGATACAATAGGCTTTAAACCAACCAAAGTAAAGAAAGATAAAGATGGACATTTCAAATTTGTTAAAAGTACCACTCAAAATGATGAGGTTTTGATTATTGATATTTATGCACCCAACAAGAATTTGCCTCAATTTATAAGAAAAACTCTAATAGACATGAGTGACTTGATTTCCTCCAACTCCATAGCAGTTGGAGATTTTAATACTCCTTTACCAGTGTTGGATAGATCCTCCCAAAAGAAGTTAAGTAAAGAAATTTTAGATTCAAATTTAACCATTCAACAGCTGGATCTAACAGACATCTACAGAACATTTCATCCTAATAAAATTGAATACACATTCTTCTCAGCATCCCACGGAACATACTCCAAAATCGATCATATCTTAGGTCACAAGTTAAATCGCAGCAAATTTAAAAGAATAGAAATTATTCCTTGCATCTTCTCCAACCACCATGGAATAAAAGTTGAACTCAATAACAACAGGAATCTTCATACTCATACAAAAACATGGAAGCTAAATAACCTTATGCTGAAAGATAGCTGGTCATAGATGAGATTAAGAAGGAAATTACCAAATTTTTGGAACAAAATGAGAATCAAGACATGTATTATCACAACCTCTGGGATACTGCAAAGGCCATCCTAAGAGGGACGTTTATCGCACTGCAAGCCTTCCTCAAGACAACAGAAAGAGAGGAAGTTAACAACTTAATGGGACATCTTAAGCAACTGGAGAAGGAAGAACATTCCAACTCCAAACCAAGCAGCAGAAAAGAAATAACCAAAATTAGAGCAGAATTAAATGAAATTGAAAACAAAAGAATTATACAACAGATCAATAAATCAAAAAGCTGGGTTATTGAAAAGGTCAATAAAATAGATAAACCTTTGGCTAACCTAATCAGAAAAAAAGAGTAAAATCTTTAATTTCATCAATCAGAAATAGTAAAGACATTAAAACAACAGACCCCTCAAAAATTCAAAAAATCCTTAGTGAATATTCCAAGAAACTTTACTCTCAGAAATTTAAAAATCTGAAGGAAATTGACCAACACTTGGAAGCACGCTACCTACCAATACTTCGCCAGAATGTATTGGAAATGTTGAACAGGCCTATATCGAGTTCTGAAATAGCATCAACTATACAAAATCTCCCTAAAAACAAAAGCCTGGGACCAGATGGCTTCACATCAGAATTCTACCAAACCTTTAAAGAAGAACCCGTACATATATTACTAAACCTCTTCCAAAATATAGAAAACAAAGGAATACTACCCAACACATTCTATGAAGCACATATCACCTTGATCCCTAAACCAGGGAGAGACCCAACAAGAAAAGACCAATATCACTAATGAATATTAATGCAAAAATATTTAATAAGATACTAACCAAAAGAATCCAACAACACATCAAACAAATTACACACCATGACCAAGTGGGCTTTATCCCAGGTTTTCAAGGCTGGTTCAATATACGTAAATCTATAAATGTAATTCAGCACATAAACAAATTAAAAAATGAGGACCATGTAATTCTCTCAATTGATGCAGAAAAAGCTTCTGATAATATCCAGCATCCCTTCATGATCAGAACACTTTAAAAAATTGGTATAGAAGGGACATTTCTTAAA
>CAUYON010152545.1:0-24978 GCA_963573935.1 Arctocebus calabarensis | reverse complement strand
GAGAGTGCTGTGGTATCACGGCTCACAGCAACCTCCAATTCCTGGGCTCAAGCGAGTCTCCTGCCTCTGCCTCCCAAGTAGCTGGGACCACAGGCACCCGCCACAACGCCCGGCCATTTTTTGGTTGCAGCCGTCATTGTTGTTTGGCGGGCCTGGGCTGGATTCAAACCTGCCAGCTCAGGTGTATGTGGCTGGCGCCTTAGCCGGTTGAGCCACAGGCGCTGAGCCAACTGATGTATTCTTAACATCAGTTGAAGTAACCTGATCTTGCTTCCTGATGTTGCTTCCTCTCCTTCCGAAAAGAAGGAGTCTTGGAACCACACTCAGCCAGGTGTCAGGGATGGACCATCTGGCTTGTAATCTTACTGCTTTCCACTTCCTGCCTTGACCCTCACTTAGGCCATGTGACTGAGATACTCAGCCTGCATTTGTCAAGCCTCTCCCTTTGTGGAACTGGCCAGTGTTCTCTAAACCCTCAACTGCTGACTACAGTCTTGTTCTCAATAAACTGATGACCCAGAACAAAGGTTCTTCCACCTGTCTGACTCTGAGCACTCATGTCCTTCGAACACCACTTCTTGGACCGCTGCTGGCTCCCTCTGGGGACTAGTAGATGTTGGGACATTTTCTCCTGCTCCATCCCCGCAGGCCCAGCTCCCCTGCTCTCCTCAGGACACTGAGGGTGCAGCCAAGCATGCTCATGATGTTGCCATACTTGCCTTTTCTTTTTGGCTTTGGGTTCATTTCTAAAAAAATGCAGACATGGTTTCTTCTTCTTTTTTTTTTTTTGAGACAGAGCCTCACGCTGTCACCCTGGAGAGAGTGCCATGGCATCAAACCTCACAGCAACCTCCAATTCCTGGGCTCAAGCGAGTCTCCTGCCTCTGCCTCCTAAGTAGCTGGGACTACAGGCACCCGCCACAATACCCGGCCATTTTTTGGTTGCAGCCATCATTGTTGTTTGCTGGACCCAGGTTGGATTCGAACCTGCCAGCTCAGGTGTACATGGCTGGCACCTTAGCCCGTTGAGCCACAGGCGCCAAGCCTTCCTTCTTATTTTGGAGGTTCCCCATCATCGCTTGCTCTCTTGGTCTGCATGTTTCTTTCATTCTTCAGCAAGAGACTTTCTTAAGTTTTAAAAATTCATTAGATCTGAACTAAGAGTTATAGAGCACATCTAAATAGTAGGATGAAGTGTTCGCATTGAATCTGAAATATCAGTTTAAATATGTCTTGTCATAATGTAAATGTTGATGGGTCATAAAAAGTTGCTTTGAAATGGATTTATTTACTTATTAAAAAGAATTTTATTGGCTGGGTGCAGTGTCACGTCTATAATCCCAGCACTCTGGGAGGCCAAAGCAGGTGGATTGCCGGAGCTAAAAGTTCGAGACCAGCCTGAGCAAGAGCCAGACCCCGTTTCTAAAAAAAAAACTAGCCAGGCTTTGGGGTGGGCACCACCTGTAGTCCCAGCTACTCCAGAAGCTGAGTCTAGAAGACCTCTTGAGTCCAATAGCTTGAGATTGCTATGAGCTCTGACACCATAGCACTTTGTCAAGGGTGACAAAGTGAAACTCTGTCTCAAAAACTAAAACTAAAAATAATTTTTAAAAATTTATCAAGCAAAATTTTAAATGCACACACAAAAAATCAAATGGAAATGTTGATGGGTCATAAATGTTTCTAAATAGAATTATTTATGTAAAAAATTTTTATTATGTAAAATTTCAAACACACACACAAAAATCAATGAACCCCATTGTACTTTTCATTTAGCCTAAGCAACCTAAAATGCACATATTTATTTCTAACACCTTCAGTTGACTGAGGGCAGTCAATGGATGATGAATCGACTAATTCACTTGCAGGTAACTAATGGTCAACTTCAGTGACAACTACTGATTACTCTGTTTTATCCGCCAGGGTGTTGGTGCTACTTCAGATATGCATTCTGTGACTCCCACTTCAAACTGGTCTGTGAGTGTCACTGATTCTTTCTTCCACACATCTCTCGATCTACCCTGCTTCTATAGTTGGGGCCTCAGTTGTCTCCTGCCTATATAACTAGGGACCACATTTGTCTCCTGCCTGCATAACTAGATTTTATACTCTAAAATTTTAGTCAATTGCCTGCCCCATTTGCTCCCCTCTACTTCTTTCATTCGAGCAAAGTTAGTTCTGAATTATGACACCTACACAGAGGTCTGAGGCAGTAGAAGTAGAAGAGGCAAAGTTTTCAGGCTTTTGTTTCTCAAAAGTGCAAGGAGCCAGAGGGAAAATTCAAGGGTGTGCAAAGGGAAAAAGAGAAGAAGATTTGATTTGCAGATGCTAATAGTGTTTAGGGACAAAATAGATCTCAGTGGGGGATGAGGGGGAGGAGAAAGGAGAGGCCTGAGGGTCTCTGATTAGCAGGGAGCCTGTTTCTGCTTCCTGGGAGGCCCCAAGTCCCCATGGAGGAATGGCTGCTGGCCGAGTCCAGGGTAGGTGGCCATAAGCAGATACAAGATGGCTGAATCCAAAATGTGACACAAAGCTAACAGAGTATGGTTGGGCTCTGAGGGACCATGGGAGCAGGGCCAGTGATTATCTCAATGGTACCACATGTCTGAAGAGGAGCCAGTTGCCACCCTCTGCACCTGGCACTAACACCCCCCACCCACCCACCTGGAGCTGTGTGGCATCACCCCTGATGGTGAGGAGGGAAAGGCCAAGTCTTGCCTACATGGAGACATCACTGAGCCTCAGAACCAGTTGAGTGACTTGGCCAAGGTCACATCACAGAGACCAACTGACAGAGCTAGGTCAGGTGTGTCTGTGTTAGTATCTGTGTGTTGAGTTTCTCTGAAGGATGGCAGAAAGTTTGTGCCTTTGTGCCTCCTCCGGGAGCTGATTATACCGACCTACAGGCAACTTCTCACCCAAGACCATTGTGGGGAGTGAAGGAGCTCAGTGCAGGCAGGCACAGCCCCAGGAGAGCCATTGTTGCAGAGGGAATGACCTGAAAAAGAATGGCAAAAATATCTTCTGTCTCCCCAACTTTTAGGGAACTGAAACCTGCAGCCCTGCCTGCCTCAGGCCAGTGGTCAAGAGGGGCAGGGAATGTCTCTGATTCTTTGTGCCACAGGAAATAGCTCTAGGGAATCCTCTGGGCAGAGGTCACAAGATTTTAGCTGAAGATGGGATGGGCAGAGGTCATGAGACCTTCTTAGCCAAATATAAGATGAATCATGAGATTGTCTTGGCCGAAGATGGGACTATGGGATCAGAATAGTTATTTATTTATTTATTTATTTATTTATTTTTGAGACAGAGCCTCAAGCTGTCACCCTGGACAGAGTGCTGTGACATCACAGCTCACAGCAACCTCCAATTCCTGGGCTCAAGTGAGTCTCCTGCCTCCGCCTCCCAAGTAGCTGGGACTACGGGCACCCGCCACAACGCCTGGCCATTTTTTGGTTGCAGCCATCATTGTTGTTTGGCGAACCCGGGCTGGATTCGAACCCGCCAGCTCAGGTGTATGTGGCTGGTGCCTTAGCCCGTTGAGCCACAGGCGCCGAGCCTGGGATCTGAACATTTAAAAGCTCTGTGCTTCTGCTCAGAAGCAGGAATTTGGATTTTTGAGACCATTGTCTGCCATTCTCCTCCTTTGTGCGCAAAGTAATAAACTTCTCTTTCCTTCTTCTCAAACTGCTTGTCCCTCTTCTTTTGATGCTGCTTCACAGATAAGTGCCGAACTTTGGTGATACCATGGGACAATGCCAGGCCTCAGGCTTCTCATCTGTGAATTGGAGGGCAGCACCTACTACCTCATGGGACTCCTGGTGAGCATGAGATAAGATAGAGAAGATGAAATAGACTGTACTGTACAAATGTCCCAGTTTAGAAATAAGATGGGGAAGAACAGTAACAATTAGCACTTTAACCACAGCCCTCAGGCCCTCCTGGACCTTTAAGGGCAGTCTGTTTCAGGAGGCTGAGTTCTTTGGCCACCAGGCCTGCTCCCCTGTCCTGGAACATCTTGCTCTGCTCTCCTCTCCCCACGTTCCCTTTGGAAACTCATTGATCTTATTGTCTCAAAAGAAGATGTCATCACCCCGGAGGACCTTCCTGCGGCACCCTCCACTCAAATATCTGGGTGACAAATCCCTTCTCCAAGCAGTCTGTAATACCCCACTTTTAAGCCCCATTAGCCCACTCCTCTTCCCCTATGGGATCCCCCATCTACACTATCAAGTGGGGACTATGCCTTGCTTATCATTGTATTTCTAAGCTCTGAAGCAGCGCCTCACACATAATAAACACTCAATATTTGAATTTCTGTTAAATGAAGGAAGGTGTAACTATTTCCTCTGAGTCATCAAAGACAGATTCGTTTATGGCCCTAATAGTTTTCTGGGCCAAGTATGTTTTATGATAATTTAGTTTCCTGAAAATTGGTAATCCAAATGCAGTTTAAATATAATGTAGTCAGTCACCAACAACCTGCATGTAAATCCTAAATTCCCCCTTAACGGGCTTGATGATTCTTTGGGTTGCTTCAGTGTGCCTAAAAGAGTTCTTGAGAGCATTTGCTATGTAATTGTTGAACAGAATATACTGCTCCTTGACCACCATGGGACAGAATTAAGTTCATAAATTCTTCCCATTTACCGTGACTCAGAGCTGAGGGGTGTTCTAATGTTTCATGAATTATAGGAATTGGGAACAAGTCTTTTCCTCTTAAGAAAGAAATCTTAAGAGAAAGATTTCTCTGTGAGATCTGATACCAGGAGTTATGGGGTGGCTGAGATAATCTGGAGTCTAGATTCTAGACAGCTCTGCTGGCAAGTGCTCCTGGTCTAATGAAGGGAAATCACCCTCCATGGCTTGGCTTCCATGCAAGTCCACAGATTTGTATTGTGCCCTTTTTATCTCAAGCTGGTCAATGAGAAGTTAATGAACTAAGAAGTCAGCCCTAAACCAACACTGACTTAACCATTCAAGAGACCTGTTGGCCACAGATATTTCACAATGATTGATGGGAGAAATGTAGTCTTTTTCATAGCAAATAGTGCTAAACTAGGCTCAGGGCCTGTGGCTCAACAGGCTAAGGCGCCAGCCACGTACACCTGAGCTGGTGGATTCGAATCCAGCCTGGGCCCGCCAAACAACAATGATGGCTGCAGGGCGGTGCCTGTGGCTCATTGAGTAGGGCGCCAGTCCTATATGCTGAAGGTGGCGGGTTCAAACCTGGCCTCGGCCAAAAACTGCAAAACAGAAAAATAGCCGGGCATTGTGGTGGCGCCTGTAGTCCCAGCTACTCGGGAGGCTGAGGCAAGAGAATCGCCTAAGCCCAGGAGTTGGAGGTTGCTGTGAGCTGTGTGATGCCACAGCACTCTACTGAGGGCGATAAAGTGAGACTCTGTCTCTATCCAAAAAAAAAAAAAAGAAGAAACAATGAAGTCTTCAACCAAAAAATGGCCAGGTGTTGTGGCGGGAGCCTGTAGTCCCAGCTACTTGGAAGGCGGAGGCAGGAGACTCACTTGAGCCCAGGAATTGGAGGTTGCTGTGAGCTGTGATGCCAGAGCACTCTATCCAGGGTGACAGCTTGAGACTCTGTCTCAAAAAAAAAAAAGTGCTAAACTAAAATATATGCCACCCTATGTGGACAAGCAGCTGGACTGTTAAAATTACCAATGGCCACTTAGGCTAATATATTTTGTTTGCATGACCCTCTGGAGCTGTTCATCTCTCTGCCAGAGGTGACTCTGATATTTGATATCTGGGTTTTGGCTTGGGCTGAAGTAAGAACAATGAGGTCCCCCCTGTACATTTGGAAGGCTATTCTGAAAGGACAGCTGTCATCTTTTATAGCATCCAGTGAACTCTAGGCACAAATGAAGCATTTTATCCTAGGGAAAAAAATAGATCCCAAAATGTAGGCTTTTCTTTGGGGTGGTGTCTGATTTTCATAGTTCCTTCATCCTTATTGTACAGAAAAAGAAACTTTGGCTGATTAAAAATCCAGAGTTGAGTACCTGGATCAAACTGGGCCAATAAGCTTCTTCCCTGGGAATCTGGAATCAAGACTAAGAGAGTCTAGTTTCAAAATGACTGGTTTATATGTAGAGGTGGGTTAGGTCAGTTTAAACTCAGAATCTGGGGGTGTAATTTCTGCCATGTTGTGTCAGGAGTGAAAAAAGCCAGAATGCAGTTAGAAGAAAAGAAAGCAGAGTCTCAGAGCCCCATAGCTCAGTGGTTAGGGTGCCAGCCACATACACCAAGGCTGGCAGGTTGAACCTGGCGCTTAAGCAATTTTGAGGTTGAGGTTGCTGTGACGCCACAGTACTTTACTGAGGGTGACATAGTGAGACTCTGTCTCAAAAAAAAAAAAGGAAAGAATGAAAAACGAGTATTTATATGTATTACCTTTGTTGCTAATACAATGCATTTAATATATTTACATTTATGTAATTTAATTTTAATAACAGCTGTGTTTAATAACTGACTAGCAAAATTCCTGTAAATTTCACCATCCGGTTGTGTAACTGGTACATGCCAGCTCTAGCACATCACTGATAGAGATAAATGAGTGTTGGTCAAATTCAAACACAGGGTTAATTTTATAGTTAATATAGAGCAATCTCACTTAATCCCAAATTGCTAGTCCTTGACGCATAAATTCTTTACTGTTATTGTTCATAACTCAGAATCATTTCATTCCCCGTGGCAACTGTTCCAAATCTTTACCATCCTCCCTTAGAGCAAGTGATGCCCCACCCTGCCCCTGGCCCCCACCCCATGCTGAATGTAGCTCTTGGCCATCCCCTTCAGGACTTCAGACCTTTATTGCAGCCGGCATATCCCAAAGCGAACTCACTTTTTCCTGCCTAAACTTGCCCTTCCTCCCCCTTCTCCACCCATTTTGCACTCTAACCACAAAGAACTGTTTGTTCCCTATCTCATTTAATACCATCCCAATCCACTCTGTTTACCAAGTTTGAATTCTTAGTGTGCAGTAGTTCTCAGCCTTGGGTACATTTCAAAAATACCTGCAGCTGGCACCACTGGCAGTGATTCAGACTCAGTTGGTCTGAGGTGTGGCCCTGACACTGTGGGGGCGTGGTGGGGTTTAAAAGATTCCCAGGTGATTCTAATGCACAGTCAAGGTGCAAACTAGTGTCATCCTGACCTGCTCTCTCTTAGCGTTGTTGATAGGCTGCCAAGACCAATCAATTCCTCCAAAACGTCTCCCAACCTTCCTGCAAATCTCTGTTTCTACTGTCCATGCTGGACTCCCTCACAGGCATCTTCACTAGTCTCCCCTCAGTCTCACCCTTTCTGGTACATCTTCCTTCAACTGCCAGAGAGATGTTTCCAAAATACGGGTCTGGTCATGTCTAACACCCACTGAAAAGCCATTATAATGGTAAGCATTTGCTCCACAATATTTGGATGCAAGAAACATCACATCTCATTCTCTTTCTAAATCAAATTAAATGGATTTTGAGCATCAATTTTCTAGGAGAGCAGCTTGTAATTGGGAATTTTCCTTCTTAAAATTGTATAAGAATCTCAAGAGGCTAAAAAGCTAAAAAGTTTGGGGAATGCCCCTCTGGGTTCATCTTCATCACTGCTAAGATATTCTTTGTCCAACTTGTGAGGCAGCTCTATTCCCTCCAATTCACGCAGGACACAAAGATCTTTTGCTCAGACTTTCACGTCACAGTGTCTGAGTTCCAGCTACCCTGGGCCCAGCATATAGCAACCCTCAGCCAATGGAGTCCACCACCCGTGGGCCCACTACCCCCAAATACCCAGTTCCTTCCTGGTCCTGGAGAAACTAATTCTGCGTCTTCAACTCTGAGGCTTTCTTCTCTCAAAGGCAAACATTAAGTCCTACTGGCTGAAGGGTACATGACCTGGCAACCTGAAGCAATGCTCTTGACCTAGAGAAGAGTCCTGAACCTGACCTGGTTTAAGCAAGTCATATCCCTGTGCTGGGGCTTCTTCTTCCCTGGACAGAAGTGGAGTGAGTGTTACCAGTGCAGCTCGCTGTGATTCCCCCTTTTCTAGGCTTTCCATCTGGCCCCACCCACCATCTTATCAACACATTCCTTGCTTGCTTAACCCAGTGGAGTTACAAAATACTAAAAGGAAGGTGCAGCACAGTCAGTGATTAAACAACCTTATTGGTCACATACCTGCAGAATACTGCATCAACACAAGAAGAGCATAGGGACTAAGGATTTGGAAGGAGCTCCTGAAGCCTATCCAGCTATGCAAGGCATCCCTCCTTACTGCTTCGAGCAACTCTCCCTGGGTATGCAAGCAATATAAGGAGCATAATGAACGGCATTGGTTCTAACACGCACCCTCTTACAGCCTCCATGACTTTACTTGCAATGACCTCTCTGCTTCCAACACCTCTTCCTCCCCTTTCTATACCTGGTGAGCTCCTATTCTTCATTTAACACACACTTAAATGTCTCTTTCTTCAAATAGACTTCCAAATCATTTCCCCAAATGCTTGATTAATACCTCCACTTTAAGCCTTGCTGGGTTACCATCACTGGTGTTATACATGCTGTTTCATCTCCCCCTCCGCCAACGCGCACAACATGCATATCTTACACAGGCGAATTTGTCGTGGGTAGGAATTATGTTTTTTAAATCTTTAACACCTTCCACAAGTCGAGCATATGTTAGATTCCTAGAATTTTAGAACTCTAAAGGACCTTCGAAATCATCTAATCCAGTGGTTCTCCAATTCTGTTTTAGTTTTGCAATCCCGTTTTTCAAACATCTTACATGGCAACTCCATATTTAAACAGAAGAGAACAAAGATGCTCTGGTTAAACAAGAGTGATGTGGTGCCAAGAGAGGTCCAGGAACCCACCTGCATAGGTCAAAATTGAAAACCAGAGGTCAGCCCAGTGCCCATTCTGCAGATAAGACAACTAAGGCCAAGGGACGTTTGTATTTCACATAGTCTACTTCAACCTACACCTTTAGAAAGTTGTTGCTTTATCCTCTCCAATCTTGTAGAATCATCACATGTTCACAAGAAGAATCAACAGCCCATTTTCAAAGGCTTTGCTGAATAAACAGTTTCTTTACTATACACTATATGTCCTATTAACCAATTCTTCAAGGAAGGTATTTATAGGCGAGTTATTACTGTGACGGGTTTGCAGAAACATGTACGGCAATTATCTGGATTTTTCAATTGCTTTTAAAATTTCTTTCCCTATAATATTGTGTGGGTGTTTGCGAAATTAAAACAGCTTGAGTTGGTGCCATATAGCTCTGCCAATGTGCCTCAGTGAGCAGTTTCGACCTGCAAAAGATTCTTCCAGGCTGAAGATTGTCAGGAAGGATCTGTAGTCTCTTATGAGGTACAGTGTGGTTTTTATTGTTTTTAGACAATGCCAGGAAGCTTCCCAAAATACTTCCTTTAAAAGCAGCAGCAGGCCAGGTGCAGTGGCCGAGGAGGGTGGATTGCTTGAGCTTAGGATTTCAAGACCAATCTGAGCAAGAATGACACCCAATCTGTACTAAAAAAAAAGAAAGAAAGAAAATAAATTAGCTGGGTGTTGTGGTGGGTGCTTATAGTCCCATTTGATTGGGAGGCTAAGGCAGGAGTATCACTTGAGCCCAGGAGTTGAGGTTGCTATGAGCTATGATGACAAAATGGCATTCTACCCCTCAACCCAGAGTGACAGAGTGAGACTCTTGTTTCCAAAAAAAAAATTTTTTTTTTTTTTTTATAGAGACAGAGTCTCACTTTATCACTCTCAGTAGAGTGCAGTGGAGTCACAGCTCACAGCAACCTCCAACTCCTGGGCTTAGGTGATTCTCTTGCCTCAGCCTCCCCAGCAGCTGGGACTATAGGTGCCAGCCACAAGGTCCAGATTTTTTTTTTTTTTTTTTGAGACAGAGCCTTAAGCTGTCACCCTGGATAGAGTACTGTGGCATCACTGCTCACAGCAGCCTCCAATTCCTGGGCTCAAGCGAGTCTTCTGCCTCCGCTGAGCCTTGAAATGTTTTTTAAAAAGATAGATTTTTTCGGCTCGGCGCCTGTGGCTCAGTGGGCTAAGGCACCAGCCACGTACACCTGAGATGGCAGGTTTGAATCCAGTCCAGGCCCGCCAAACAACAATGACAGCTGCAACCAAAAAATGGCCGGGCGTTGTGGCGGGTGCCTGTAGTCCCAGCTACTTGGGAGGCAGAGGCAGGAGACTCGCTTGAGCCCAGGAATTGGAGGTTGCTGTGAGCTGTGATGCCATAACACTCTATCCAGGGTAACAACTTGAGCCTCTGTCTCAAAAAAAAAAAAAAAAAAGAAAGAAAGAAAGAAAAACACTTCTATACATCAATTTTAAGTTATTCAGGTTTCAGGAAAGTTAAAATGGTAAGAAACGCGCTTTTATAAAAGCACAGACTCTTAGGCATGTATTAACCTAGATTCACTAAATTTCATGTACAAAAATGTCCATATAACTAAACAAGTGAAAGCAACCTAAAAAGTCCACCTAGTGCTAAAAGGGTACATTAGTGCATAGTTAAAAATAGAATACCACAGCAATGAGAATAAACACACTACACACAGCAGCATGAAGAAATACCACAAACAACACTGAGTAAAAAAATCAGATACAAAAGAGTATATTTTACATTACTCTCACTTATAAAAAGTTCAAAAATAAGCAAAACTAATCTTTAGTGTAGGAAGTGAGGATAATGTTTACCCTTATGGGAAAACAGTTGTGTCAAAGAGGATTTTGAAGTGTTGGCAATGTTCCACCCCTTAAACTGGATACTGGTTACAACGGTGTTTACTTTGTGAAAATTTGTCAAACTATACACTTATGATTTGTGTACTTTTTATATTTATAATATGCTTCAGTAGAATTTATAAAGTAGGAGAGAGGTGGAAATTACAATAATGTTAATGTCTATGCCTTCCTATGATACAAATAACACACTAAATATCTCTAAACAAGTATTGTATCACAAGATAAAGGTGTCCCCAAAGGAAGATTCATTGCCTGGCAGTCTAGAGGTCTCACAGGATGGCATTTCTTTCATGAATTTATAATCATCTAGGATTTGGTTTTCAGATTTTTCAAGTCTAGAATTTTGTCAATGACTAATAGTTGATAGGACTCAAAGAAAATGAACATTACCAAACTAAGGAGATACTTTAATAGGTTTCATGCCAACATTTTAAACTGACAATCAGAGATATTGCATTCAGTAATAAGAATGTTGCTATTCACTATATTGAAAGCTCCAGGAAACAACTGACTTTGCCTATTTTCTTCATTGCCATAGCCATAATAACTAGAAGACACCTGGCACATAAGCCTTCACTGAATAAAAATATTTCCTAAAATGGACACTCACCTTTTCTGGTGAAAAGGTGCCTAGGAAGCCAAATTAATATTCAAAGCAGGTTGGTGATTACAGAATCACAATTAAGAGCTTAAAAGAGCTATTAACCAAACACAAGCAAACTTAGGAAAACACTCTTATCTGACATCAAAACCAACCTCTAGAGGTTTTGAATCATTTCCATTTGCTAGACTCCTTCTTCAAACTAGCTTTAATTTGATTTGTCATTTTACTTCCATACTTATTATCTCTCTTCAGTTAATATATCTTATTTAAATAAAGTAATACCACTGACTAAATTACAATGAAGGGGAATTTCACATTCTAGTATGAAGAATTTAAAATTAATCATATTTTGGCTCAGCGCCCATAGCTTAGTCGTTAGGGCACTGGCCACATACACTAAGGCTGGTGGGTTCAAACTCAGTCCAGAGCCTGCCAAACAATGACAACCGCAACAAAAAAATAGCCAGGCGTTGTGGTAGGCACCTGTAGTCCCAGCTACTTGGGAGGCTGAGGCAAGAGAATCACTTAAGCCCAAGAGTTTGAGGTTGCTGTGAGCTGTGATGCCACAGCACTCTACCAAGGGCAAAATAGTAAGACTGTCTCAAAACAAAAATAAAATAAAATAAAATCAATATATGTCAAACTATTTTTGCATATACTTAATCTTATAAATATAAGCTAATTTTTCCATTGTACTCAAGTGTCTTAGAGACATCCTGTTAATATCTATATCTATATACATATATAGACACATATAGCCAATAATGAGTATGTTTAAAAAGTAACAGTACTACAAAAAAAATATGGCTAATAGACATATAAGCATCACAATGAGTAAACATTGTATATCACAAAAATAAGAAAGGCCCGGCACCTGCAGCTCAAGTGGCTAAGGCACCAGCCACAAAACCAGAGTTGGTGGGTTCGAATCCAGCCTAGTCCTGCCAAACAATGACAACTACAACCAAAAAATAGCCAGGCGTTGTGGCATGTGCCTGTAGTCCCAGCTACTGGGAGGCTGAGGCAAGAGAATTGCTTATGCCCAAGAGTTGGAGGTTGCTGTGAGCTATAACGCCATGGCACTCTACCCAGGGCAATAGCTTAAGACTCTGCCTAAAAAAAAAAAAAAAAAAAACTAAGAAAAGTTAAATTTCTCCCTCCAAAAGTTGCCTTACCTTTTGAACTTTCTCTTGTATATTACTTTGGTCATCACAAGGTTCCATTCTGGTAAAAATTAAATAATCTGATTAGACATTAAAAAAAACACATGGTAATTTAACATCCAAAGAACTGATTTGGCTTGGCGCCTGTAGCTCAAGCAGCTAAGGCGCCAGCCACATACACCTGAGCTGGTGGGTTCGAATCCAGCCAGGGCCTCCCAAACAACAACAGCTGCAACCAAAAAACTGCCAGGCATTATGGCAAGCGCCTGTAGCCCCAGCTACTTGGGAGGCAGAGACAGGAGAATCGCTTGAGCCCAGGAGTTGGAGGTTGCTGTGAGCTGTGATGCCACCGAACTCTACCCAGGGTGACAGCTTGAGGCTCTGTCTCAAAAAAAAAAAAAAAAAAATAGAGCTGATTTAAGGCTGGGCATGGTGGCTCAAGCCTATAATCCTAGCACTCTGGGATGCTGAGGTGGGCAGACTGCCTGACCTCACAAGTTAGAGACCAGCCTAAGACAGAGTGAGACCCCATGTCTGAAAAGTAGCTGAGTGTTGTGGCAGATGCCTGTAGTCCCAGCTACTTGGGAGGCTGAGGCAAGAGAATCACTTAAGCCCAAGATGTTGAAGTTGCTGTGAGCTGTGACATCACCATACTGTGTCTCAAAAAAAAAAAAAAAAAAAAAGAGCTGATTTATCTGCAAACCCACTAACTAACAACCATTCCCCTTAAAAACAAAAGTAAGGCTCGGCGCCTATAGCTCAAGCGGCTAAGGCTCCAGCCACATACACCAGGGCTGGCAGAGTTCGAATCCAGCCCAGCCCTGCCAAACGACAATGACAAGTACAACCAAAAATAGCCAGGCATTGTGGTAGGTACCTATAGTTCCAGCTACTTGGGAGGCTGAGGTAAGAGACTCACTTAAGCCCAGGAGTGGGAGGTTGCTGTGAGCTGTAATGACATGGCACTCTACCCAGGGTGACAGCTTGAGGCTCTGTCTCAAAAATAAAATAAAATAATAAAAACAAAAATAAAATTTAAGGCCAGGCATGGTGGTTCATACCAGTAATCCCAAAACTTTGAAAGGCCCACATGAAAGTATCTCTTGAGCACAGGAGTTCTACACTAGCCTGGGCAATGTGAGACCCCTTCTCTATAAAAAAAGCGTAATAGGTTATCTAGGCATGGTGGAGAATGCCTATAGTCCCAGCTACTAAAGAGGCTAAGGCAGAAGGACTGCTGCATAACAGCAGCAATTTAGCATACAGTGAGCTATGATGATACCACTGCACTCTCCTTACTAAAGGAGAACTAGACTGGGAGTCATAACTACACGGTAGTCCGATCATAATCTAGCTATAGATATATTAGTTCAGTTAATGTGTCTGGGACTCACTTTTTCTTCAACCATAAAATGCAACAGCTAAACTAACCTCTAAGACACCTTCCAGCTCTAAAGTCACTACTTTTTTTTTTTGGCCGGGACTGGGTTTGAACCCGCCACCTCCGGCACATGGGGCCGGCAACCTACTCCTTTGAACCACAGGCACCACCCGTCACTTACTTTTTTATTTGGTTTTGCAGTCCTATACATTCAGACCTTGAATTTCGTACTTGCTTAATTGATAACCTGCAAGCAAACATACAAAATGACAACTATAATTCCATCACAATTAACTAGTTTAGCCTGCTTTAATGTTTTCCCTTTTCATTTTTTTTTTTTTTTTTTTTGAGACAGAGCCTCAAGCTGACAACCTGGATAGAGTGATGTGGCATCACGGCTCACAGCAACCCCCAACTCCTGGGCTCAAGCAAGTCTCCTGCCTCTGTCTCCCAAGTAGCTGGGACTACAGGTGCCCGCCACAACGCCCGGCCATTTTTTGGTTGCAGCCACCATTGTTGTTTGGCAGGCCCGGGCTGGATTCGAACCCATCAGCTCAGGAGTACGTGGCTGGCGCCTTAGCCCATTGAGCCACAGGCACCAAGCCTTTTTTTTTTTTTTTTTTGCAGAGACAGAGTTTCACTTTATCATCCTTGGTGGAGTGCCGTGGCATCACACAGCTCACAGCAACCTCCAACTCCTGGGCTTAGGTGATCTTCTTGCCTCAGCCTCCCAAGTAGCTGGGACTACAGGCGCCCACCACAACGTCCAGCTATTTTTCTGTTTTTGCAGTTCAGCCGAGGCTGGACTTGAACCCGCCACCTTCAGCATATGGGGCTGATGCCCCACTTGATGAGCCACAGGAGCCACCCCCTTTTCATATTTTTGCTCATAGCCTGTGGGCACACCTAACAGCCAACTAACAGACTCAAAACTCCCTTTAAAAGTCACACTCCTGATCTAACATACAGACTGCTGCTGAGATGGACTAGGACTAAGACTTCCATGGTAGGATACTCTCTGCCTTCTCAAAACATAAGAATAAAGGTGAGTAAGACTACTCCATTATCCTTATCTCACATATCTACAGGGGAAATTTAAATGTTATCTATAAGGGGCGGTGCCTGTGGCTCAAAGGAGTAGGGCACCGGCCCCATATGCCGGAGGTGGCAGGTTCAAACTCAGCCCCCACCAAAAACTGCAAAAAAAAAAAAAAAAGATAGAATAAATGTTATCTATAAATCAGACTACTTGTCAATTTTAAGTTAATTTCAAAGGACTCTGCAGCTGTTATTAACAGAAAACAAAGCATTTGGGCAGCACCTATAGCTCAGTGAGTAGGGCACCAGATCCATATACTGAGCGTGACAGGTTCAAACCCAGCCCCGGCCAAATTGCAACAAAAAAATAGCCAGGCGTTGTGATGGGTGCCTGTAGTCCCAGCCGGCACGGGACTCTACCGAGGGGGATAAAGACTGTCTTTACAAAAAAAAAAGTTTTCCTTAAGGCCAGGCAAGCGGTGGCTCATACCTGTAATCCTAGGAGGCAAAGGCGGGTACATCACTTCAGCTCACCAGCCTGAGCAAAGGTGAGAACCCCATCTCTACTAAAAATGAAAAGACTGAAGCAAGAATATTGGTTGGGCCCAAGAGTTTGAGGTTGCTGTGAGCTATGACGCCATGGCAAGGGCAACAAAGTAAGAGTCTATCTCAAAACAAACTAAATAAATAAAAAATAAATAGTTTTCCTACCTTGGCTCAGCACCTATAGCTCAGTGAGTAGGGCGGCAGCCACATACACTGAAGCTGGTGGGTGTGAGCCTGGTCCCGGACTGATAAACTACAATGACAACTGCAACCGAAAAATAGCCAGGCGTTGTGGCAGGCACCTGTAATCAGCTACTTGGGAAGCTGAGGCAAGAGAATCACTTAAGCCCAAGAGCTTGAGGTTGCTGTGAGCGGTGACGCCACAGCACTCTACCAAGGGCGACTTAGTGAAAATCTTTCTCAAAAAAATAAAAAGTTTTCCTACTTTAATTAAACAAAACCTATTCTTTAAAAGTTAGAACCTTGTCTGCCTTATTCAATACCGTAGTACCAGTGACTAACCAATATCCAACACATAGAAGAAATTCAAACAAAAATGTTTGCTGAACAGATGAACCTAAATATAAAATAGTATAAAATGGCTAAAGAAATAATAGAATACCTACTTGAAGAAATACCTATAGAAAGCAGTATCTACTCAACAGTCTATCAGACAAGTAAAGTAACATACTATGGCAATATGGAAAAAATCATAGAATAAAATATGAAAATATGGACAGCACCTGTGGCTCAGTGGGTAGGGTACCAACCCCATATACCGAGGGGGGTGGGTTCAAACCCAGCCCCAGCCAAACTGCAACAAAAAAATAGCCGGGCGTTGTGGCAAGTGCCTGTAGTCCCAGCTACTCGGGAGGCTAAGGCAAGAGAATCGCCTAAGCTCAGGAGTGAGAGGTTGCTGTGAGCAGTGTGATATCACAGCACTCTCAAAGGACAATAAAGTGAGTCTGTATCTCTACAAAAATAAATAAATAAATAAAATAAAAATTTAAAAGGATAAAAATAGAATGAACACTAAAATTATACCATAAAAATATATTTTCCAGGGCGGCGCCTGTGACTCAGTGAGTACGGCACTGGCCCCATATGCTGAGGGTGGCGGGTTCGAACCCAGTCCCAGCCAAACTGCAATAAAAAATAGCCAGGCACTGTGGCAGGCGCCTATAGTCCCAGATACTTGGGAGGCTGAGGCAAGAGAATCGGCTAAGCCCAAGAGCTGGAGGTTGCTGTGAGCTGTGATGCCATGCACTCTACCAAGGACAACAAAGTAAGACTGTCTCTATTAAAAAAAAAAATTCTACACTAAAAAAAGAAAAAGCATGTAAGAAAATGGAATTTTCGGCTCGGCACCTGTGGCTCAACGGGCTAAGGCGCCAGCCACGTACACCTGAGCTGGCGGGATCAAATCCAGCCCGGGCCTGCCAAACAACAATGACGGCTGCAACCAAAAAATGGCCAGGCATTGTGGCAGGTGCCTGTAGTCCCAGCTACTTGGGAGGCAGAGGCAGGAGACTCACTTGAGCCCAGGAATTGGAGGTTGCTGTGAGCTGTGATGCCACAGCACTCTATCCAGGTGACAGCTTGAGGCTCTGTCTCAAATTAAAAAGAAAATGGAATTTTCTGAACTAAAGTCATCTTTTCTTTTTCTCTAAACTTTCCTTTTAGTTTTAAAATACAAGGTGTCCCAAACGTCACCACACACATAGGGAAAATAAGAAATCAGCCAGGGATCATGGGGGTGAGGGTGGGGGGCGCCTGCAGTCCCACCCACTTAGGAGGCTGAAACAAGAAGATCACTAGAACCCAGGAGTTTGAGGTTGCTGTGAGCTGTGACACCATAGCACTCTACCCAGGAAGGCAGAGTGAGCCTCTGTCTCAAAAATAAATAAAATTTTAAAAATACGTAAAATATGAGTGTTGATTTCTCCTATGTATGACAACCTCCGTTTGAGACAGCCTATATTTTATTCAGAAAGTACCTGGCTTTAAAGTGGAAAGATTTTTGATGTAGGAATGGATTATTTCTACTTTAGTTAATGTTAATGATATTTGTTCAAAAAGAAAGAAATTCTTTTCTAACTACCAAAGTCTTACTTACTGCACATATTCCTCATATTTTTGAGTAACATAATCTTCTCTTTGTAAAATCTGTAAAAATTTGTTACTTGCTACATGGCTTCTGGCAATGCACTTGTGCAGATCTTGTGGCTTTACATTAAATATCTCTTGTCAAACATGTTCACTGCAAGGCGCATGTACGAAACAATCTTTCCGCTTGCAATGGTCACCAGACCTGGTTCGAAGTTGAGCACCAGCAGATACATCCGGAGATGATGCTTCTCGAAAGCAGTGACCCAGGCCGAGGTCATCCTCGTGGTAGGCACAATTGACTTTAATGTATTGGTCTGAGTTTTCTCTCAGTTTCATTAACTCCAGGTATAATTCATTATTTTCCTTAGTCAATCTTGTATTTTCAAGTTTCTTAGCCTCCCAGAGTGTAGGATTACAGGTTTGAGCGACCGTGCCTGAAAAGTTTGTCTACTAATGGTAAACTCTCTACTGTCAGAGTGTGGCGGTATCCCAGCTAATCCAACCTTTTTCTAACATGAGCATACTTTCTTTCACAGCTGTAGTCATCCTATCTTCCAAAATCAGTTTTATTCACTTCTACAAATTAAAGTCCGCTGCTCCCTCCTTCTTCAGCCGCATCACCCTCTGGAGGCAACTTCGGTGGTTCTTTCTCCCCGGCCACAGGGATCGGAGGTGCAGAGGTCACGATGAGTATTTTTTAAATATGTTTGTTGGCCATTCATTTATGATACACTTAAATGCATGTTCAAGGCCAAGCACAGTACCTATAGTTCCAGCTGCTTGGGAGAATTGCTTTAGACAAGGAGTCCGAGGCTGTAGTGTGCTATAATCACACCTGTGAATAGTCACTGCATTCCAGCCTGGGCAATAATAGTGAGCCTCATCTCTTGGGAAAAAACTGAAAAATTTAAAAAATGCATGTTAAAAGATACAAATGTTCCAATAGAATACAAAGAAGTACTTTCTAGAAATGAGCCATCAGAGAGGATTAGAAACCCACTTGTCTTTATCTCCCAGCTTAATATATTCAATATTCTTACTTCTGCATGTGACAGACTTGTTGACTCAGATCTGATAGCACTGAAAGATGGTTCTATAATTCCTGGTTCACATTTGATGCAGTTACTCAAGCTATCTGGCAGAGCTTGCTGCCTTGCCAAACAATCCAGTAAGTGAATTCAAATTTTTCTAATTCAATGGAAATGAAGAGTAAGAGAAGAATCCAACTTGGCATGGGACACGAGGATGGCTCAAGCCGACTCTTTAGGTTTTGAATATATACTTAAGGGAGAGCCATTTATTTATAAAGTTACTGAGACACACCAATGCCCACTGCTGATGCCACCCTCATCCCAGGCCTGTCTTTTAGGATGGATCAAGATGTCTTGTGATACTGTCTGAGATAGATGTTGGCAGTCTTGATGAACAGCAAGTTCAACTCCTGGGAAAGATGTATATTCATATTGATGAAAATGATCATAAAATTGGAGTGGAGACCAAGAAGAATTGTACCTGGATGAAAACCTTGAGAAATGATTATTACATTCAGCTTTTAGTATCTCCTCATTCAACACTGAAAATCAGCTCCCTACACCCAATAGAGAGGAGATGCTAAAATTACCTTTCCAGGTTGTTTTGCTAATAGTTATTAGAGTCATCCAAGGTGAGTAAGTTATCCAGGTGAGCTTGAAGAAAGTGATGCCGATCAGGGGTCCTCAAACTGCAGCCTGCGGGCCACATGCTTCGGTGTGAATTGTATTTGTTCCCGTTTTGTTTTTTACTTCAAAATAAGATATGTGCAATGTGAATAGGAATTTGTTCATAGTTTTTTTTTTTTTAAACTATAGTCCAGCCCTCCAACGATCTGAGGGACAGTGAATTGGCCCTCTGTTTAAAAAGTTTGAGGATGTCTGGCCTAGATGAGCAGCACAAAGGTGTTTAAGAACTCTGAATGAGGAAGGCCCATGGAAGAGGGCTCCTGAGGAAATGTATTTTCTGACACAAATTCATGACAAGGGTCAATCTGATGGCATCTGGGCAAACATGAAACAGATTACATTTTGTTTGTAAAAAAATGCAATTTCTAATCTATAACCATAAGATTAAAAGCTATTGCTATATGTCAAAGGAAGAATTAGAATTTCTGAAAAGCATAGCCAGTGGTGAAATTAAGATAACTCCATGGTTTTGAGTTATTGTAGAGACTTTTCTCTCTGAATGGTGAGATTGGTGGGATAATTTTTTTTTTTTTTTTGAGCCAGCGTCTCACTCTGTTGCCAGCCCCGTGTGCAGTGATGAGAACATAGCTCACCGTAGCCTCAAATTCCTGGGCTCAGGTGAGCCTCTCTCCTCGGCCTTCCTAGTAGCTGGCACTACAAGGCCCATCACCACATCTGACTAATTTTTCAGTTTTTAAAAACAGAAATGAGGTCTCACTTATTGCCCAGGCTGGACTCAAGTGATCCTTGGATTCCCAAAGTGCTAGGATTTACAAGCAAGAGCTTCTGTGCCATGCTGGGATAACTTAAAAATCATATGACTCACTTTATTGACCATGAGAAAATATATATAAAGTGAATGTAGAGATGAATAGTTAGTGAAGTAATGAAAAATTTCTTTACTTAGAATGATTAAAACAAAATTGGTTCCCTTTTAGGAGAAATCTCTATATGGTACATTGATACTTCACAACAAAAATTTGTGTGGAAAAAGCAACTGATTTCTTAATTTTGCATCACACAACCCATATATGTGTTCTACTGTTTGTGAAAGACATTTTTGACAGATTATTGTAAAAAGAGAGAGGGAAAATGAAGGTGCTTTCCATATAATTTAATTTTTATCATAGTCCAAGAAAAGAACAGAGAAAACTATTTACTTAGCTACTTCAACACAGCCAACACAGCTTTAATTAGCTTTCTACATTAACAGATTTGACTGGTAGAGCAGATTCAAGGTAAATTAAAGGGCATATGTTCTAACTGCTACCATTCCAAGTTGACTTTGTGGTTTTAAGCATTCTGGAAGTTATCATTTGATACTTCAAGTCAAACATTGCTTTTGGTGATGATATTAATTAAGTGAAATATTCTTTTAAATAGTATTTGCAGACTAGCAAAGTCTATCTTTGCAGAATCACAGTGGACAAAGAAGCTATTCATAAAATGGAAGTGAGTCATACTCTACAATAGACTTTCTTAATCTTGGCACTACTGACATTTGAACTAGACATTTCTTTGTTTGGGAGTATAACCTGTGCATTATGGGATGTTTAGCAGCATCCCCTGGCTCTATCCATTAAATGTTACCCACACTCTTCTTCCCCCCACAACCAAAATTACCCAATGTCCCTGGGGATGTGAACCCACTGTTTTACAAAGTCAGGTCATAACGTAGGGGGAAAAAAATAACAAAATGCCCAAGAGAAGGCAAAGAAGGACATTAGTTCAACTATTGAAAATGAGTTAGGAGTTAGGATTGTGTCCAGAGGGATATTTATCTGTAATTCTAAGTAAAAGCCATCTGCCAAGGCAGAGACGTCTCTAGAGGGTTGGGTCTGCCTGCTGGCTCAGCTGGGTTTCTGAAAACGTAGTTCTGCACAAGTCAGCATCTTCCCAGTTGAGAGAGAGCAGATTTGCAGATCACATCAAATCTGAAATTCCAGAAGGAACCTCTTGGAGTCTGCTCTTGAGTCAGTGAGCCCCGAAAATCCCATTAAATTTAGGTGGGTGTAGGGGCATCCAATGTTTAGCTATGCCTAGTGGACCCAAAGGTGAGGAAAACCAACCGACCCTTTGTCTCCTGTTCCTTCTATGTCCCCCCGACCCCCCCAGGGTGCTGGGGTGATGACGGAGTTTGACACAAGGAGATATCATAGCTCTTCCATTTCATTCTGGATTTCTAAGTCGCCCTGGAGCACAACAGCCAGTTAAAAAAAATTATAAACCTTAATTATGGGTTTAGATCTTGGCACAGCCCAACAGACATGGCTTTTCCCTAGCTAGGACCCAAACCATCTGTTGAAAATCCCTCTCCTTGGTGCTGAATGTCATTTGTTGAGCCTGGAGCCCCTGGTAGCATAACACCCTTCCCTGCTAGATGCTGGCGTCAACTCTGATGAGCCTGAGCATGGAATTCTCCCTGGGACACCCACAGATGGCCTTCTCTACTCTTGTGTTGCTTCTCACGTAGGGGTGGAGTCTCAGTCCTCCCCTGCGGCAGCATGTTCCTGTTGCTTCTCCCATCCAGGGAGGCCAGCCGTGTTGGTTCCTCTGGCTTCCACCAGCCTGTTTAGCTTCCTCTAGTTCCTCTCTGGTCCTTTGGCTTGTGGCCAAGCTTGTTGGAGTTAAAACAATCTGTACTATTTGAGAAGCTACTGTTTCTCACAAAAGCTTGCTTTAAAGTAAGATCTGGGGATCCCAAGGGCAGGTGGGGCTGGGAGGGTGGATGAGGTCAGAAATTCAGACCACGGAAGGCATCGTGGGGGAGGCAGTCACATTTGAGTACTGGGGGAGGAGCTCTTTTGTGGGGAGGGTCAGTTTTGTGTTGACCAGGGTGGCTTATTCCAGGCTGTGGCCTCTCACAGACTCTCCACCCTCCTCCTGGGATCATTGTGTGAGGGAGGCTGTCAGTGCTCTAGGGGTGCAGTCTCAGTCCTCCCCTGCGGCAGCATGTTCCTGTGCAGAGGAACCCTAAATCCCTCGGGCCCAGGGAAATGCTCCATCCTCCCAGAGAAACCACTGAGTGGGTTTTTCTGGAGTATACTTGAGATGGTACAGAATGGGCTTAGAGATATCTCAGAGACATAGTACCGTATTTCCATTTTGCAGGGACTGTCTGATTTATCCCCATTTTACAGGGGTATGAATTTCCAGGGGCATGAGGCTTTGGTTCTTTCCCTTCCCCCAGGGAAGCCAGGTGCTCAGCTGAGACGGGTCTTTTGCCAGCAGAGAAGGTAAGAGAAGAGAGAGCCCGGTGCCTGCCTCTGACTCATGCCTTGGGGAGAGAGCCAGCTGCACAGCCACTGGCCTGTGCCGGGCTGGTCAAAAGGTCCTGTTCTCAGCAGAGCTGTGTCTGAGCTGTCATTTGGGGAAACTGAAACTCATTATGATGCCAGGTCTGCCTAAGTCTTCTGATTGCTGCCTGCATTTGGCGACGTGGGCCCCCTGCTGTCAAGGTTTCAGAAGAGACCCTGGCAGACTCCAGCCACATACAGCCAAGGAGAAAAATTGGTGAATGCAGGTGAGAGATGAGACCTCACCTCGGGGCTCGTGACTCAGTCAGCCACCACCCCACACTAGTCACTTGTTATCAGAATGCTTGAGGCAAAGAGCGTGGGGAGTTCAAGACAAGCTGAGGACCACCACCTGGGACCCACCCTGTTAGGCTTGGAGGATGGAGTTTTGAAGAGTCATTAGGCATATTCTAAGAAAGGTAGGGCATGAAGGGTGACAGGAACATGTCACCTGTCTGCCCAAGCTCAGAGGGGACACGCAACTTGGGCTGCATTAGTGGTGTGTTCCATGCCTGCTCCTTTTGAGCTTTGGAATTTAGAGGGTATTCTCACTGCAACATGGAAGCCTGCATGTGTAATTTCCCCCCAAATTAATTAAATGTCCAAGACCAAACCTCACTCCACGTGTGCCCTGGTTCCTGTGCAAACACACTACTCTCAGGGTGGGAAGCCTGCATGCTCCCTGCCTGTTTTTCAGGCTTCTCTTCCAGATGTTTTAGGCCAAAGATCATGTTGAGAATGAGAATTGCTAACAGTTTTAGGATTTTCAGTGATCCTGATGGCCAGAAGTCACTTAGAAAGCGTTAGGTGCTTTCACCAACATTCTAGAAAAGAAAAGTTGGCTTTTCATACATAAATGACAGGAACTCTTCCTAGTTAATGTCATACACTGCTGGTGGGATGGGAATTGCTCCAGCTAGGTGGGAACAGGGTTTGATCAGGTCTGGTAAAAATTTTCTTTTCTTTTCTTTTTTTTTTGGGGGGGACACAGTCTCACTCTGTTGCCCAGGCTAGAGTTGTCCTTGGCAGAGTGCCGTGGCGTCACAGCTCACAGCAACCTCCAACTCTTGGAATTAAGTGATTCTCTTGCCTTAGCCTCCCATGTAACTGGGACTATAGGTGCCCATCAACAGCCCACCGGCTGTTTTTTGTTGCAGTTGTCATTGTTGTTTAGCTGACCCAGGACAGGTTTGAACCCGCCACCCTCTGTGTATGTGGCTGGTGTTATAATCACTGTGCTACGAGCACCAAGCCAAAAAAAAAATTTTTTTTTTTTTATGACACATTAAAATTTGTTTTAATACTTCTTTGGGGGGGAAAAATCACACTTTTAGTTAATGAACAAGAAACATTTTTACAGTAGCAGTAGGCTATTATTTTTATCTACCGTGCCATGAATTCATAGGGAAGAGGTTCCAATAGCTCAGGGGAGCACCTTGCCTTTGAATGTGACAAAGTGTTGATTGACTTTTGAATTTATGGGAAATAGGTTCCAGCACCTTGTCTCACTGTTAATGGGGTCTATTGGTTATCCTGTGTGCTATGCTGTACACCTATTATGCCATGAGCTCATGGAGAATAAATAGGTTCTTACACCTAAAAAACATGGTCCACGGGTTCTCCTGTGTGCTATGTTATCTGCTTATTATGCCCTGAATTCATAGCTCAGGCTCCTTTCCGTTGGTTCTCACACAGTGGGCTTCTCTGGGTGGAGCAGGCTGGCGCTTCAGTTGAACCCAGGTACCTTTCTCTTTGGCTTCCTTCTTTTTCTGATCATTTTCCTTCACACCTTTCAGGAAGCTGTCTCGGCTCTTACAGTGCTTAATGTGCTCAATCCGAACATTAATCCCCTTGGCAAGAATCTCGCCCTTAACTTGTTTGTTTACAACAATGCCAACACTGTAGACTCTTCCAGTTTTGCCATGGTAACATTTGTGTGGCATGCCCTTTTGAACAGTACCTATTCCCTTGATGTCTACAATATCACCTTTCTTGTAGATTCGCATATATGTGGCCGAAGGAACAACTCCCTGTTTTCTAAAAGGCCTAGAGAACATGTAACGGGGGCCTCTCCTCTTTCCCTTTTGTTTGTCATTTTGGTGAATTACTGGAAGATGGCGTCTCTGGCCGAAAAGCCTGATTTTTTTTTTTTTAATGATAGGATTTTGCTCTGTTGATAAGGCTAGAGTATAGTGGTGTGATCATAGCTCACTGCAGTCTCCAACTCCTGGGCTCAAGCGAGTCTCCTGCCTCCGCCTCCCAAGTAGCTGGGACCACAGGCGCCCGCCACAACGCCCGGCCATTTTTTGGTTGCAGCCGTCATTGTTGTTTGGCGGGCCCAGGCT
>CAUYON010152543.1:0-10256 GCA_963573935.1 Arctocebus calabarensis | reverse complement strand
AAGAGCAGCTGTCCGAGATCCGGGCCGACCTGGAGCGGCAGAACCAGGAGTACCAGGTGCTGCTGGACGTCAAGGCCCGGCTGGAGGACGAGATCAGCACGTACCGGAAACTTCTGGAGAGCGAGGACTGCAAGTACGTGTCATCTGGGCCATGCCTCACTCATCCGTATACCTGACTGTCATGCGATCCCTCGGAGATCACTGAAGTCCTTGCAGACCTCGTAATGAACAGGCCTTCCTGTGCATCCTCACTCAGGGACTCACTAAGCTCTCCTGGCCTGTGCAGATTAGATCCTTGAGAGAGTGTTACGTAAATGATGGCCAGGTCTCTAAGCCACGTGCTCCCCAAGGGCACCTGGATCTGGAAAGGCACAGAGGACAGCAGAGCTGTTGGTGTACACCCTCTGGTCCTTGCGCCATGTTGGAGGCAGGATTGGCCTTCGTCCTTTTGGTCGCACACTTCTTTGTCAGTCATGGAGACAACTTCTATCTCCTGAGCCTAACACTTTCTCTCTCTCTCCCTGCAGATTGCCCTGCAATCCCTGCTCCACACCTGCCTCCTGTACCCTTTGTCCGGGCCGTGCCCCCACCACCTGTGGGCCTCCCTCTGCCTGCGGAGCTGTCACCTGCAGCCGATTCTGAAGGTCCGAGGCCCCATGCAGGAGGTTAAGGCTGGTTGCACTGGGGTCAGGAGTGCCCTCACCTTGCTTTGTCAGGCGTTATTTTCCTCAAATCAATGGGTAGCAGATACTTCCAAAGGTGTGGACGGATTCCTGTTTGTGTCTTCAAGTGTACCTTTTTTTTTTTTTTTTTGAAATGATGTCATATCTTCCACTGTCCATTGTTTTTCCCAGTGTCACTTCCGGGTTCTTTCAGTTCTATTTTAGTGTTTCAGAATCTCCTACAATGTAACTGGCTCTTGTGTTAAATGGTCAATAAATCTTCCTGTGTCAAGTGCCTTTCTGGTGTTGGCTGAGTGTGAGGCGCTGGCCCTCCTGTCCTTGTGTCCTCATTGGTCCTGGAGAATCACTGCCAGGAGCTCTTGGTGTGCGGGGATCCAGACCTCTGGGTGGAGGCACTTTCCTGACGATGAACATGTACTTACCTTGCCCAGGGATCCCTAGAGACTGGTGAAAAGAAGTGGTGATACCAGCTGCCAAGTCTGAATTCTTTCACAACGGCTCAGAAGCAACATGTCCCTACCAGGCTTTTGGCATCTTTGGCCTCTTGATATTTTGTCCAAGAGCAAAATCGCATCACTGGGGGTTCCAACCTAGTCCAAGAGAGAGCATGTTGAGAGCTGCTTGGGCCGAGTTGCCAGGTTTTTCTTTTCTCTTCAAGTTGGCCCCTTTTACGGAGGCACGGGATTCCGCTGACTCTCTCAGACTTGTAGGCCCACCATGGGGCAGTGGTCTTGGTCTCGGCTCACCTCTCTCCTTTCGGGTGTAGAGAGATGCTGCTGCCTGGGAGCTGCTGGTGCCAAGGCCTACAGCTGCCATCAGAACACCCCAACTCCCTGCCTACCTCTCAGATGAGGCTCTGATAAGGTCAGGGCAATTCACAGGCAGACACAGCGGGGAGCAGATGGAGGGGCAGCCCTGGGAGGCAAGCACATGGCTTGTCTGAAAGAATGAAACTCTTGTAACTCAACTCTCATGCACTGCACTGCAAAGAGCAGTGCACAATCTGTCCTGTCTGGTGGCAGCTTAGTGCGGCTGGAAGTGGATCATCTCCAGGGTCCAGCAGACCTGGATTCTAATCCACCTTGGCGGCTCTACCTGAGTGATGTTGGCCAGGTCACTATACACTCTCTTGAAACCTATTCCTATTTGCTAAAAGTTGGATAATTGTGTTTCCCTGTCACTGTGATATGGGGGGAGGGCGATGCACATAAAGCTCCCGGCATCTGGAGGTGCTCAGTGGATCCGGGGCTGCTGGGGCTCCCTGGGGAGCAGGGGGCACTGTTTTTCCATCTCAGAAAGACAGAGGAGCTGCAGAGGTGGCCCTGGGACCCCACTGCAGCATCGAGGGCCCAGACTCCCTCGTGGGCGGCCTGGAAGTGTGACCGTACTCCTTGCTCACATGTGCACAGTAACAAAGGCCCCCCACTGCTGTTACCAGAGCTCAGTTTCTCACTCCAGGTGGCCTTACTGAAACCAAGAAAGCAATCTTTGGGCTGTCAAAGGACAAGCCTGTCCAGTGGGCTCTTGTGAGTTTCTCCTCACAAGTAACCAGCGAGAGTTGCGTTTTAAGGAGTGGCTACAACCCCTCAGTGTAATAGGGTTGTGGAGATCTGACCTGACCCCACCTTTCTTGGCTAGGTTGCGCCCTTAGTGAGCCCTACCGGTGAGGCCCCCTGGCTAGGTGTGGCAGGAAGGGCCATGCTGATGCTGGTAGGTAACCACCTGGCCAGAGAACAGGGACATTACTGCACTCTGAGGGCTTAGGTGCCCTCTGGCCCCCAATCCCAGTCATCTCTTTCTACAGCTGAGTCTCTCACCCGGGTCTGTTGGGCCACTTAATTGCAACCACAATAATTGGGGTGGCTATTAATTTTCCTCCCTGGAGACTTTGGCTCCCTAGCTGAGGACCGCAGCCAGTTTGAGGCTACCTCATGCTGAACCTGCAGGGGCAGCGCGCTGATTTGCAATCTTTCCTTCCAGGCTTCCTGTGATGACACCAGTTGGGCCCCATGGGCCCCTGTACTCATGTGTTTTTTAAACCCCAAATGCCTTTTTCCCACAAACCCCAGTGGAATGGGAGGGAGAAAGGGTGGCTGGCAGCAGGCCCCTGGGACTGACCCTGTGCCCTGGGGAAAGATCCTATTCTGTCCCTGCCATGTCTACACTGGGAAGCCAAGGCAATCCAAGTGGAATTCTGGACTTTCCTGAACAGGGGCATTTTTTTTTGTGGTCCCTGATGTGTGATGCTTAACATGGCTAGTGTGCACCATGTCCCCTTCATCCCCTCAGCATCTTCCTTTCATCCTCCTGACCAAGCACAAAGTCAAATTTGTCCTTTCTCACAGTCACCCACAGTGATCCTCACGAGCTCAATTTATTGAACCATTTTTCATTTTTCTTTGTTTCTGTCTAATTTAGTGTTCCTGTACCATACCTCCCTCTTAATAAATGTAAAGATACTCTCTTCTCGTTTAACATCTTAACTTTCAAAGACATAAATGCCAAACTCATATCACGACTAACAGCTTATTTAGAATAGAGGTGATGCTTGTTTTCCAATGACACTACCTCTATCCCAAATGTCTTCCCTGCCGCCTGTTTTGGAAATTCCAAACATCACCTTTCCTCTAGGGAGGTTGTATGGGAGGGCAGAGATGCTCCCATTTAGAACCACTGTTCCTATTCAGGAATGAGCCCCTGGGCTAAACCCACCTGCTTTACCTGCCAGGTGTGGTAACTCTTAGCAATCGAGGAGCAGAGTTTCTCAGGGACTCCACACAACTCCTGACCCCAGGCCTTTGTCTCTGACCCCCTAGTGGCCAGTCCCACTTAGCTACATTTCACACTCATTGTCTCCAGACTTGAATGCAGCTTCTATTCCTCTCTGCCCTTTCTGCCCCTTCTCCCCCTTTCCTGCTGCCTAAGTTTCTCCAATCTTCAAGCTCCAGAAAAAAATCTGATGCCTCCCCTGTCTTTCTGAGGCACAGTCACTCCTCTGTCCTCTGAGTTTTGTGACCTAGCTCTCCTTCTGCTCTCAGCCTTTTCATCTCTGCACCCCCCATGGTGCCTTGAGAAGGGCTTGGCTATAGCAGGAGCTCAGGAATATTGGCCAGTTGGAGTAAGTCCCTAGAACAAGGTCAACTCTGCCTCAGTGAACATCTCCCACATCTGTACACAGAGTAGTTATGAGGAAGTGTCCCTGTGGGGTCTCATTGACTGTGTACAGAAGCAGCTGGTGGCTGGGTGGTTGTCATGGCTGAACAGTTGGTGGCACCAGCATGATTCAGACAAAAGTTCTGGGTGAGAAGTTTTTCTGGGCCATCCACCGGCAGCCTTTTAATCTGAATTCATCAGAAATTCCATTCTAGGGCCTCCACTTAAGATTGACACTTATCACAAGAGGCTCTTTCTTACATCACAGAGTACATCCAGAGAATACTCCCAGGATGGCAGAGGCCCTAGAACCATGCTAAGATAAGAATGAGGAGTGAGAATTATCACATCTGTCACCAACAGCTGAAGGTCTGCCATACGGCAGAATGATTGGATTTATTCTCTGTGGGGCCCCAAGTGTAGAACCAGAAGGTATGTTAACTAAAGGGCAAACTCTCTGAGGTCCTTGCTAACGTGTCACCAGCCTCTGGCACTGGTGCCTGCCTGGCACAGAGCAGGTCCTCAATAGACATTCGCTGAAAGATGGAATGAAGAAACAAATGGAAGTGGTAGGCAGAAGGAGGTAGGTTTGCATCTGCATGAAGCCTTTCTAAAAATGCTCTATATTGTGGGAGGCTTACCCCCCAGCTGGCTTCCATTTATTTCTGGATCCCAGTGTCTCGTACAGAGCCTGGGAAGCTGTTTGTGAGGGGCTGAGCTAATCAGGGCTCAGCTGTCCTGGAAATAATGGACTGGACAACTAGCTGGAGATTATCAGAAGGGACTGAGCTCCAAAGGGTCAGAGAGTAGAGGACATCGAGATCTTTTTCATCCTGGAGATTTGTGGTTTAGGGCCAGCCGAAACACATACTGCTGCCTCAAGGGCCCTCCTGGTGAATTCATTCATCTTGGGAATGGGGTCAGGCAGCACCTTCGTTAGCATAGACTCCAAGCTGGCCAGCTGCCCTTTTCCAGAAGTTATTGAACAACTGGCCACCTGCTTATTTGTTTTAGAAAACGAGGAGGTCATAAAGCTTCTTATGTTCTGAGTGTGTCTGAAGATAAAGGAAATGTAAATTTGTTCTAGAGTCTCCCAAGCAATGGATAATCAAGGCAGGTGCATCTCAAAGAAATGTAAAGACATTTCAAAAGATGAAAGATCAAAGTTCTCAAGTGCGTATCTTCTATAAACAAGAGGGAGGAGGGACTCAGGCTGGGAGAGGGTCAGTAGGAAGGAAAGATGCCTGGGAAGAAGGCGAGGCCCTGAGAACAGACATCATAAAGTATTAATCACTGCCCGCCCTAATTAGCCTGCAGGTTCCAATACATAGCAGCTTAATTTTATTTCTTAAAAATTACAAATTACCCAGTTTTATTCATGAGCCTTTTCCCCACTTCCAAAACCACTTATCTGTTTTACTTTTATACCAGGAAAGTCTTCATTGCCAAAATCAGTTTGATATGTTGAATTCTCCTTCTAATTCACTTTTTAAATTTCTCAGTTGATTTCTTCTTTGAATGATTATTGAAAAGTGTGCTAGTTTTCGAACTCCAAAATCAATTTGGAATTTAGGTTTCTTTTTCATTGTTTTAGCTTTTGTTTTCTGCTAATATTCATAAAGAAAAATTTCATCTCCTATTATTTTCCTTCAAAAGGAACATAGGTACTTATTTTTCCTCCTGTTTGAGGAGGGTCAGCTTCCAGGGTAGATCCCTACTTAAAGATTGCATATGGATGGTCCTGGCATTCCAGGCTTCCCATAACCTGGGGTGAATGCAACTTTCTAAAGCTTGGGGACATCGCCATTCTGTGGATCAACACAGCTGGCCTATTTTCCATTTCCCAAACATGTTTGATTCTGTTCATTTTGTTCTGCCTGAGATGCACTTTCTCCCCTAATCGCTTATGGAAAATGCCACTTAAAACACATTAAAAACCCCCCTACTCCATGAAATCTTTTTCTGGCCTCTCAGTGTTTTCCTCTACCTTGAAATAAATCATCACAGCTCAATCTCTCTTTTTAAAATGCCCTTTCTTATTGCCTTTATAATATTGATTGATAGATAATTTAGTTTCGTATCTCTCTTATTTAAGTCTAAACCCTACTCCACACAAAAAGGCCTAACTCCATGTTTGCCCCCTACTGGGCGTTCCATAAATATCTACCAAGACAAATGAATTGGGACTTTCCCCTTCTTCCATGCGCCTGACTAATAATTTACACTTTGCTACAGTGGAAACTTTTTGAGTAGGAAAAGAATATGGGAATGGGAGATATTTAAAAAATTTTAAGAATCTCTAATTTGTGATTATTTCACAGACATGAGCTGAGAGAAGGGGAAAGAATTCACAGCCACAGAAAGTGGGCTGCTTGAAGAAGACCTCGTTTTCTCTGTTTTTTAGGACCCTGCAGTGATGGGAAGCACCGTGGACTGATTAAGGGCTTTTTCATGAGCTCATTAACTTTTTATAGGAAACAAAAATCACTGACTAATAGAGCGATTGTACAATGATAGACATAAATATTAATGAGGAAAGTGATGATTTTCTTGCATCCACACCCACTAAGGTCTATATAAGGCCTATGGGAGAAGGAAGGTTTTGGTTTCAAGGAAATCCAACCGTGGGCAAAGTAGGACTATGGTCCTCTAGGATCATGACTTCTGACCACTGCAGCTCCCTCCACAGTGGGGGGGTTCCTCAGGCCAAGGCTGCCTCCCTGTGCCTCTTGGCCAATGTGGCGCATGCTAACCGCATCCGTGTGGGGTCCACTCCCCTGGGCCGACCCAGCCTCTGCCTGCCCCCCAGCTGCCACGCTGCTTGCCCCTTGCCAGGGACCTGCCATGTTCCCGGCAACATCGGGACCTGCGGGGCCTATGGCGAAGGCAGCCTGAACGGCCACGAGAAGGAGACCATGCGTTTCCTGAATGACCGGCTGGCCAACTACCTGGAGAAGGTGCGGCAGCTGGAGCGCGACAGCGCGGAGCTGGAGACCAAACTGCGCGAGTGGAGCAGGTGCCGCGAGTCCAGCGTGTGCCTGGACTACCAGTCCTACTTCCGCACCATCGAGGAGCTGCAGCAGAAGGTGAGGCTGTACGCAGGGTTTCACTGGTTCACGGCCATGCTCTTTCATTTCCATGCTGTCTAAAGCAGACTGTACCATCTGCAAAGCCTAAAATATCTACTATCTGACCTTTATAGAGAAAATATTACTGAGCCTGGGTCAGCAGTGGAAATTATTTTTTTTTGAATTGTGGCAATAGAATCTGTTGAGTGAAGATGAATGGGAATGCAGAGAGCATGAGATGTTGGATTCATCTCTGCAGGATGCTGGTTCACGTTTAGTTAGTTTTAGTGCTTCCAGTTCCTAAATCACAGCTACGAAAGCAGTACTAATTTTGTGAACTTAACTTCGCAACCTAACTTCTGAGCAGGGAAGAGCGTGACAGCTGTTGGTGAGCCCTTTGATTATCTAATCAATGAGTCTGAAGAGCCTGCATTTTAGTTTTGGAGACAGGAAGACAAAGAATGTCAAAATAGGGGCCATGGAAACCTGGCTAGATTCAGAGTAGACCTTTGTGGAGGTTGGGCAACCAGAGTAAGGAACTTCTTATTTGGAATGGGTTCTACTTTATCTAAGATATCCATAGCCCGTCTATTGTTCTGTGTGCCTAGATTCCAGATCTTCTTGTTTATATTTGGCTAAGCATCACATCTGGCAAAATCAAATCAAATCTTTCTTATGGGACCAGTTGGTTCTACCTTCCATTGCCCAGTTCCTCCAACTCCATACCTTCACCCTCTGCCAAGACTTCTCTTGAACGTCCTCCTTCTGCTCCATGAAAGCATCTAGTCCATGTCTGGGAGTTTGTCTAAGGAGATGCTGTAGTGTGAATGTTAGCCAATGGTATTTCCTCTGACTCAAGTCACAGATGACTCTGAGAACAGTAAAGCACTCTCTGGGCTTACTTTCTTTCCCAGATCCTATACATCAGATCTGAGAACAACAGGCTGATTGTGCAAATAGACAATGCCAAGCTGGCTGCAGATGACTTCAGGACCAAGTGAGTTGGGGCTGAAAGAGGGGGGCAAGAGTTAGACCAGCTCACCTGGGTGTCTTCTCTCTTACGTGCCATCAGGATGTAATTGATCAAGACCCCACCTAACAATAGTAACAGCCGGAGAAAACAAAGGCCATTAAGCCCAAGATCTTGAGAAAAAAATTGTTCTCCAGTTTAGCTTTTACAACATGCTCCAGAAGGCACCCTCCACCTGGTGTTGTTATAAGAAACTTGTGTGCCAGGGAGGCAGGGATGACAACTCCTTCACAGCTGATGCTGTGGCTCAGAGTGCCCAAGTGGCTGTCTGGGAGCCACATGGCTATCGCGTGTCAAACTGGGACTTGGCCCTGGATTTCTTACCACATTTTCCTGCAAAACTTTTCTGCCTCAAAAAAGATATGCCTGTATGTTGCATCTTGACTAATTTGTGAGCTCTGCTGATTTGAGATGGAGATCACACTCCATGGCCTGAGATGGGGACACATGAAGGCCAAAGGGTTGATTTGCAGCCTGGGTGCTGTGTTTTATTATTCTTCTCTAGGGCACTGGGGAAGCCTCATTGTCTAGAGCTGAAGAAAGCATTTCCTTCCTTTCACTCTGGCAATGTGGCTTCTGCTCTGTCAGAGAATCCGGGTCCCTCCTGCCCTGCTTTGGGGCAGGAGGACCTGCAGTGGTCACACCGTGTTACAATTGCTTGGTTACTTTGCCACCCCCCTTTTGGATCATCAGCCTGCACGGGCTGGCGAGGGCTGTGTGTCTTTCGCAGTATCTTCAGTATCAGCCACTCTGCCTTGCTTGTTTTAGGTGCTTGGTGTTGACCAAGCTGGGAACATCCTGTTTGTTTCTGGGCCCTATGCACACTGCGCAGGAGAAACCAACTGAGACTTGGGCTGCAGAGGGCAGGCAGAGCCTTTGTGGCTGAGCTGTGTCCTGGCGCCCCTTCTTGCCCTCCCATTCCACCTCCTGCACCTGCCCTGTTACAGGTTCGAGACAGAGCACTCACTGCACCAGCTGGTGGAGGCTGATGTCTGCGGCCTGCGCAGGGTGCTGGACAACCTCACCCTGGCCAAGTGTGACCTGGAGGCTCAGCTAGAGTCCCTCAAGGAAGAGCTGCTGTGCCTCAAGAAGAACCATGAGCAGGTGCGGGGCACCTCTTGCCACGAGACGTTCTGGGGTGAACTCAGGCTCTTCTGGGGAGAAGAGCAAGGCTTCCTCCTGCACACTGGCGTTTGGTTGGAGGCTGCTCTTCATGCAGAGCCTCTGGGCTGGCATGGGCAGTGATTCATCTTTGAGGGGGCACAGAGAAATGACTGGGGAGGACAGCTAGGGGCCTGGGGTTCCAGGTGTGGGTTAGTGGGGGCTCCACAAGTGCTTACCTCCCCCTGTGCCACAGGAGGCCCAGACTCTGAGGAGTCAGCTGGGCGACAAGCTCCGGATTGAGCTGGACACTGAGCCCACCGTGGACCTGAGCCGGGTGCTAGGGGAGATGAGATGTCAGTACGAGACCATGGTGGAGACCAACCGGCAGGACGTGGAGCAGTGGTTCCAGGCCCAGGTGAGGGTGGGCTGCCCAGCGGGGGCACCCGGCTTCCATGTGGGCAGGGAGGTGACGTGTGTACTTGTGCCGCAGTCCGAGGGCATCAGCCTGCAGGCCATGTCCTGCTCCGAGGAGCTGCAGTGCTGCCAGTCGGAGATCCTGGAGCTGAGATGCTCGGTGAACGCCCTGGAGGTGGAGCGCCAGGCCCAGCACACCCTGGTACGTGGCCCCTTCTCCCTCCCCACACTGCACTCACCACATGCCCTGGCCTGGTAGTACTTAATTTCGGAGGTCTCACTACCCTGTTCCTCCCACCGGCAGACCCCTTTGGTTGTCAATACCTTTTTTGTATTATTGTCCAGCTCAGTTCAAACCCAGAAACTCATCTTAAAATGAGTTTAAGAATGGGCATTAGTTCAAAAAGTTTCTCTGAATTCCCACTTTTGTTACGTGATGGGTACATAGGGAGGGATAATATGCAGCCAGTTACCCTTGGAGGCTGTGCTAGTCTGGGCACAAAGTCTTGTTCACAGCCAGCTTGATCTATGGAGGGCTCTGGGATGTGAGTTCCTGTAATTCACTCTGTGCAGGGCGAGCCCTCGTATTGCAGCCTTGCTGGGCATGTCATCATCATAGGTGACATGCAGGCTCATCTCGCCCCTGGGCCTCTCCCCTGCTCCCTTCCCCCTGCAGAAGGACTGCCTGCAGAACTCCCTGTGTGAAGCCGAGGCCCGCTACGGCACGGAGCTGGCCCAGATGCAGAGCCTCATCAGCAACGTGGAAGAGCAGCTGTCCGAGATCCGGGCCGACCTGGAGCGGCA
>CAUYON010152538.1:0-23356 GCA_963573935.1 Arctocebus calabarensis | reverse complement strand
TTGATGTGCGTTCCTCGACCTTGTCTCTTGGCTCAGCTCCAAACCGTTGGCTTTCTCGCCAAATTTCTGTCCTTTAACTCTCCTTCTGGACAGGAGTGTCTGCAGAAAGCTGGCTACAGACCGCCATCTTGGCTCCTCCCCTGATCTTATTTATTGTTGTTTGTTTTCTTCTTAGTCTAAGTAAATGTTAGTCCATTTTGTTTTATTTTTTCACAAAATCAACTCTTTGTTTTATTGATATTTTATATTTTGTGTCTTTCTTTTGCTTATCTCTATTTTTATCTTTATTATTTCCCTCCTTCTACCAATTTTGGGCTTAGTTAGATTTTGTTTTCCTAGTTCCTTGAGGTGTATTTATTAGGTTGCTTCTTGGAAATTTCTCTTCTTTTTTTGTTGTAGACAATTATTGCTATAAACTTTTCTCTTAGTGCGCTTGCTGCATCTCTTAAGTTTTGCCATGTTATGTTTCCATTCTCATGTGTCTTAAGAAATTTATTAAATTTTTCTTTTATTTATAAACCTAATCATTTAGGAGCATGTTTTCATATTTGTAAAGTTTGATGTTCCCTTTGTTATTAATTTCTAGTTTTATACCATGTGGTCTGAAAAGATATTTGATATGATTTTGATCTTTTTGAATATTTTACCACTTGTTTTGTGGCCTAACATAGGATCTACCTAGGAGAATATCTCATGTGGATAAGAATATATATTCTGTAGCTGTTGGGTGGAATATTCTGTAAATGTTTGTTAGGTCCGTTTGGTCTAGGGTGCAGTTTAAGTCCAATTGTTTCTTTGTTGATTTTATGCCTTGATGATCTGTCTATTGTTGAAAGTGGAGTGTTTTAAGTTCCCATCCAAGTTTAAATTTTAATGTGATAAATTACATATTTTTATATGTTTTATACTTAGTACATTATTGTTGATTTTTTTTTTTTGAGATAGAGTTTCACTATGTTGCCCTCAGTAGAGTATTGTGACATCACAGCTCATAGCAACCTCAGACTCTTTAGGCTTAAGCGATTCTCTTTCCTCAGCCTCCCAAGTAGCTGGGACTACAGGCACCTGCCACAACGCCCGGCCATTTCTTGGTTGCAGTTGTCATTGTTGTTTAGCAGGCCCCAGCCCAGCTCGAACCTGCCAGCCTTGCTGTATGTGGCCAGTGACCTACTCACCGAGCTACGGGCGCTGCGCCTGTAGATATTATTTTTTAATAGAGTCATATAGTAACCTTCCCAGGTAATTTACATATAATTTATACTATATAGGTTATTCTGAATTTGTCTGTATACTTTTACCCATGAATTCTATACGTTTGTATCTTTTTGTGTTATTATTATGCTTAGCATCCTTTTCTTTCACCTTAAAGAACTTGCTTTAGAAAGTTAGTTGTAGTATATTAACATGCACACTTAGAATTTATGTCTTCTTGTTCTTATTCATTTTCTTAGATTATAAAGTACTCATACATTTTTCCTATGCCTATATCTATGCACTTATCAAAAGGTAGAGCCTACCTCTCGATCCCTAGAATCTGGGATAGCATTACGACCTTCTTTGGTCAATAGAATACAGTGCAAGCAGCAGTGTCTTAGTTCTGGGCCTGGGACTCAAGAGGGCTTATACTTGCTTATGTTTGCTTTCTCAGGATGAGAATCTTATGGAGAGTTGTTTATGTGGAGCAAGGGAATATCATCCCAGCTGAACCAACGTAGTTTATTCAGTCTCCAGCTAACCAAGCAGCTGACTGCAATTCCATTATTGAGATCAGCTGAACTCAATTGAACGTGGTCAAAGTAGCAAAACTACTCAGTTGCACCCAGCCCAATTGCTAACCCACAGAATTGCATGCTAAATAATAGCTGTCATAAGTTTTGAGATAGTTCATCATACAGCAAAAAGAACTGATACTCATGGTTTTTATATACTTTTGGAATACTGTGTCTTCAGTGGACTTTATTGGTGTGGATACTATGAGCTTCCATCTATTTGGAGGATTTTGTATTTGCCTATTAGGAACAATAGGATATTTCTAAACTAGGATGAATTTTTATGTTATTTTATTGTTTGGTGATTCATAAACAATGATAGTGTATAATAAACCCCAAATCTAGGTGAAGGCAAGTATGATTATGAATTCTTCGGGAAGATCCTTTTTTCCTTTGCCACCCAGAACAGGCCCATGACAATCAAGGTGAGTGGATTTTTCTTACTTATTTTCACTATGGGTTTAGCTCTTTAGAAGTGTTACCTTTATATAGGGATCCCAGGTCAAAGTACTGGTCTCAGGTGGGCTTAGTGCCTTGTCCTCTGTCTCCATATAGGCATCAATTCCCACGTTTTTGTTATCAAGACCTGCAAAACTCTCAGAGCTGCTTCAGAGTTGGTGTATATTTTGACCACTCTGGTTTTCAGCTCTTTTCTCAAGTTATATTGTGTGATTTCTTGTGAAACCTTAGGCATAAATTTCAAAGGAAGTTTATTATATGTTTCCCGAATTTCTATGTATTTTGTACTCAAAAGCACATTTAAGCCTGTGGTTTGGTTCACCTTCTGCTGTTACTACCACTGGAATGCTTCACTGCCCATTGTGGGGTTACCTTTTCTCATCCATACAAACAGTACTTCTATAAACAGTACTTCTATTAACCATCCTCAACTGCCCTTTGAATTTGTTGTTGGTTTCTTGCCAGCATCCAAATTGATACATTTGTGTGGTGACTTGGTAAATTACATTATGAAATATTATTCTATTGATACTATTTAAGGTGCAAAAGTTTTTAATTTTGATGAAGTTCAATATGTTTATTTTGTTTTCTTTTGTTGACTTATGCCTTTGGTACCATGTCCAAAAAAATTTGCTAAATTCAGTTTTTTTGAAAAGTTTTATAGTTTTATCTTTTATTTTTATATCTTTGATCCATTCTAAATTAATTTTATGTATGGTGTTAGGCAAATGTCTGACTTCATTCTTTTGCATGTAAATATTCAGTTTCTCCCGCACCGTTTGTTGAAAAAAATATTGTTTTACTATTGAATGGTCTTGGCATTCTTGTTATTCTTGGTTTATCCCTGATCTTAGAGAAAAATCTTTCAGTTTTTCAGCATTGGGTATGATTAGCTATTGACTTTTCATATGTGGCCTTTTTTATTTTGAGGTAATTTCCTTCCATTTCGTTGATTATTTTTTATTATGAAAAGATGTTGAATTTTGTCAAATGCTTTCTTTGTATCAATCGAGATGATCACATATTTTCTCCCTTCATTTTGTTAACATGGTGCATTACGTTGACTTTTGTATGTTGAAGTACCCGTGCATTCCAGGAATAAATCCAATTTGATTGTGGTCTATAATCCTTTTTATATGCTGCTGAATTTGATTTTGCTACTATTTTATTGATGATTTTTACATAAATGTTCATAAGGGATATTGGTCTGTACTTTTATTTCTTTGTAATGTCTTTGTCTGGCTTTGGTATCAAGACAATGTTGGCCTCATAGAATAAGTTCCAATGTATTTCTTCCTTTGCAGTGTTACAATAAAATAAGGTATGAAGTATTTCTTCCTTTGCAGTGTTTTTAAAGAGTCTGAGGAGGATTGGTATTAGTTCGTCTTTAAAAGTTTCATAGAACTTACTAATGAAGCCATCAGGTCCAGGGATTTTTTTTTTCTTTTTTTGAGATAGAGTCTCATGCTATCACCCTTGGTAGAGTGCTGTAGCCTCAGAGCTCACAGCAACCTCAAACTCTTGGGCTCAAGCGATCCTCTTGCCTCAGTTTTTAATAGACATGGGGTCTCACTCTTGCTCAGGCTGGTCTTGAACTCATGAGCTCCAGTGATCCCCCTGCTTTGGCCTCCCAGAGTGCTAGGATTATAGGTATGATGTTTGGGATTTTTGATTGCCAGTTCCATCTCTTTTCTAGTTATAAATCTATTCCTATCAAAGAAAATCCCAGGACCTGACGAATTCTGCTAAACATTTAAAGAAGAATTAATATCAATTCTACATAAACTCTTCAAAAAAAAAAACAAAAAACTGGAGGAGGAAATACTTCAAAACTCATTTTACAAGGCCAGTATTATCCTGACACCAAATCTAGACACAGACTCAACATCAAAAGAAAATTATAAGTCAATTTTACTGATGAACATGGATGCAGAAATCCTCAACAAAATATTAGCACATTTTTCAATAACACATTTAAAAGATTTCAACAACAAACAATCCCTGATCAAGTGGGATTCTTCCTAGGGATGCAAGGATGTTTCAACATATACTAATCAATAAATGTAATACATCAAATTAATGAAACTAAGAACAGAAATCATATACACATTTCAGTAGATGCTTAAAAAGCATTCAGAAAATTCATATTCCTTTATGATTAAAAATTATCAAACTGGGTAGAGAAGGAACATACATCAAAATAATAAAGGTCATATATAACAAAGCAACAGCCAATATCATACTGAGTGGAACAAAATTAAAAGACTTTCAGCTAAGGTCTGGAAGAAGAGAAAGATACCCACTTTTTTTTTTTTTTTTTTTTGCAGTTTTTGGCCTGGGCTGGGTTTGAACCTGCCACCTCCAGCATATGGGACCGGCGCCCCACTCCTTTGAACCAGAGGCGCCGCCCGATACCCACTTTTATTTAACATAATAATGGACATTCTGGCCAGAGCAATTAGGCAAAAAGAATAAGTAAAGAGTGTCCAAATTGAAAAGGAAAAAGTCATATTAGCTGTGTTAGCAATTGATATCTTATATGTAGAAAAATCTAAAGATTCCAGCAAAAATCTGTTAGAACAGATAAATGAATTTAGTAAAGTTGCAAGATAAGAAATCAACACACAAAAATCTGTCATTTATATACACTGATAATAAACAATCTGAAAAAGAAATCAGGAAAGCAACCCCAGGAGAGCAGAGAGAGGAAGAATGAGGGAGGGGTGGGGAAAGGAAGAGCAGAGAGGGGAAGGAGTAAGGGGGGTGGGGTCTTGGGGTCTTGGTGTGTGCCACACCTTTTGGGGGCAAAACATGATTGTAAGAGGGTCTTTTCCTAACAAATGCAACCAGTGTAACATGGTTTCTTGTGCCCTCAATGAATCCCCAACAATAAAAAAATAAATAAATAAAAGATGTGAATCAGTTAAAAAAAAATGCATAGAGCCTGTCTTCATCCCTGGAGATTCTGGTTCAGTAGGTCTAGGATAGAGTCCAAGAATTTTTTCTTTTTTTAATTAATGCTCCCAGTGATTCTGAGGCAGCTGGTGGTTCTTGGGGACTCCCGATTTCTCCAAAGGAACCTAGGCTAGTTGTGAATTCAGAATATAAATCTGTTAGCAATCTGTGTAAAGGGAAACTTGTTCTGGTAAATTATGAATTAGTAGGAAAATACTAGTCGAATGAACAAAATACATAATTAGAAAGCTTTAAATGTATCATTTCCACATGGAGATAAATTTTTGTATGATTTTGCTGGGTAATCTGAACAATATTGCATGGTGGTTTTAGAACTATAATTTGTGATACAGTGGGTCATGAAAAAACTATACTGTGTTATGTTTTGCTTCTTCTCTCACTTAGTCACACCTATCTCTCCATTCCTTCTTCAGACACTATCTTCTTGGTGGCTAATGGCAGGGTGGATTCCACATTTGCTTTTAGGAGCTTGGCAGCTGTAGCTTTCATTAGTGCCTCCCTGGGGGTAGTGCTTTCTGTCAACATCCTTCTCTCAAGAGGTTGAGAAATGATCTCTGATCAGAGCTTTTATGCCTCTTCTATTGGCCTCACTTTAACCTGCTGGCTATCATATTTCCTTCTAAGGTGCATTTTCCAGTCCTGCCAAGTAAGTCTGTGGATTCTCTCCCACTGCTGGGATATTTCCAGCCCAGGCCCTGGGGTGAGTCAGGCCATCTTACTTTTTTCTTTTTTGGAGACAGAGTCTCAAGCTGTCACCCTGTCTGGGTAGAGTGCTATGGTGTCATAGCTCATAGCAACCTCCAACTCAGGCTTAAGCAATCCTCTAGTTTTTCTTTTAGTAGAGACAGGATCTCACTTTTGCTCAGGCTGGTCTTGAACTCGTGAGCTTAGGCAGTCCACCCTCCTCAGCCTCTTAGAGTGCTAGGATTCTAAGCGTGAGCCACCATCCAGGCCCCAAGGTCCCACCTTACTTTCTTATTCTCCTTTGACTCGGGGTGGTCTGACTGGTCCACCTAGGTAAGTACAGCAAAGTGTTTGAGACTAAATGTAGGGATAGGGAGAGAGTTGTTCTTGGGGGATACTTTCATCCCATGGCACAACTTTCAAGGCAACCTAATTATTTTCCTGGGGCAGAAATGATCAGAGCTAGATCAAGGGGTGGCCACCTGGGCCACATGAGCTACTAAGTCATGAGTTCTGTGTTTTGACACTGCATCTTATGAAATACCCCTAGTCTGGTTTTTCTGTTTAAATAATAGATGCCTAAAATCGGCTCTCTCTCTCTTCCTCTCCTTCTCCCTCCATGGGATTCTCCTGGTCTGGTCAGAGCTAGATCTAGTCCTTGGATCACTTTTGTAGACTCCCGTCCTCCTTAGTACTCAGAACTTACTTAGCTGGTCTGTGTTTCTATTGTGTGTTTTTGGATGTGTCATGGTCACCATCATCAGGTGACTAATGTCAGAAGAGAACAGGCACAGTTACAGCTTTTTTTTTTTTTTTTTTGAGACAGAGCCTCAAGCTGTCCCCCTGGATAGAGTGCTGTGGCATCATAACTCACAGCAACCTCCAGTTCCTGGGCTCAAGCGAGTCTCCTGCCTCCGCCTCCCGAGTAGCTGGGACTACAGGCACCTGCCACAACGCCTGGCCATTTTTGATTGTAGCCATCATTGTTGTTTGGCGGGCCCTCGCTGGATTCTAACCCACCAGCTCAGGTGTACGTGGCTGGTACCTTAGCCCATTGATCCAAAGGCACCGAGCCACAGCTTTTTTTTTTTTGAGGCACAGTCTAACTCTGTTGCCCTGAGTGGAGTGCCCTGGTGTCATAGCTCACAGCATCTTCGAACTCTTGGGCTTGAGCAATCCTCTTGCCTCAGCTGGGGCACCTGCCATACAATATCGGGCTAGTTTTTCTATTTTTGGTAGAGACTGGGTTTCGCTCTTGCTCAGGCTAGCCTTGTACTCCTAAGCCTAGCAATCCACCCGGTGGCCTTGTCTCCCAGAGTGCTAGGATTACAGGCATGAGCCACTACGCCTAGCACAGTTACAGCTTCTAATTGTGTTGACCTTTTGGTAAGGGATTGTTTGCGGGGGTGGGGATCTTCAGGCTGCTTTAGGGAATGAAGATAACTTGAAAAATTTATACATGGTATGTGTCTCCAAATCCTGATGTGGATTGTGGTTTCCAAAAGGCATTAATTACATTTTTTCTTTCATAGAGGAGAATTACTATGGTTCTGTTTTAGGACTTGCATTGTGACAGAGCTTTTCAAAATGTAAATATTAAGTCTTACACCACTGAGGATATTTAAGGAAGGTCTGAGTGTGGTACAGAAGGTGTGTGAATTGGGTAACTGCTAAGAGCATTTTCAAATTTCATCTTTTGGGATTCTTTTTTTTTGGCTGGGGCTGGGTAAGAACCTGCCACTTCTGGTATATGGGGCCGGTGCCCTACTGCTTGAGCCACAGGCATGCCCCTTTTGGTATTCTTTAAAAAAATATAAACCATGAATGCAACTGTGGAACCATAAGTTATACAAATAGAATTGATTTATTTGTGCTGCATCCCTGACTAAAGATCCAACCTACTTGTTTCAGTAAACCTTTAAGTTAGCAAGGAGTCACTCTCTGTTTTCTCAGGCATCCCTGGAAACTGAGAAGGCAAGGAGTACCATGGCACATAGTCTATATTTGTGTCTCCTTCTGCCTTTCCTTTTGAGAATCATAAGTTCTCAGGATCTTTCCCCAACGATGTCTGTTGGGAAGCACAATTCTTAATGTGTAGTGTACACAACCATTTCCAATGTCTCAATTGTTTGACCTGTGGAAGAAAACAGACACTTAATTGATCATTAATCCTTTCTGGGACTGAGGCAAAAGGCTTACTTAGGAGTGGGGCCTCTGTTTCTACTCATGATGAAGCATCTTTTATTGAGGCCAAAAATAAACTGAGAAAGTAGCTGTTTGACCAATCATCATAACCTCTTGCCCCTAGTCACTGCCTTTACTTGCTCTTCTGTGGCTAGTACACTTTAGCATGTTTGGACAAATAATAAAGGCCCAATAATATATAAAGGAGACTTTACAGGTATTTGTCATGGCTCTTGGACATTTCCAGGTGATCTTAGCAGTCAGGAGTTTCTAGCCCTAAGTATTATAGTTAAATTTTCTGGTTGTGTTAATGGAATGGTTTTATTTATTTATTTCACATTATATTACTTAAATGATGACTTTTTTTTTTTTGAGATAGTCTCACTATGTCACCTTCTGTAGAGTGCGGTGACATCACAGCTCACATCACAGCATCACAACCTCAAACTCCAGGGCTTAAGCAATTCTCTTGCCTCAGCCTCCCACACGAGGAGGGAGCTAGGACCACAAGCGCCCCCACAAAGCCCAGCTATTTTATGTTGTAGTTGTCATTGTTGTTTGGTAGGCTCTGGCCGGGTTCAAACCTGCCAGCTTTGGTCTATATGGTCTGGACCCTAGTGGCTAAGCTACAGGTGCCAAGCCCTTAAATGATGACATTTTTTATACTTTATAATTAAGAGAAGTACTTTGGTTGATTGAAGATTTTGCTCCTACGTCCTGGTGGAAACAGTTAGCATTTCTTGAGCAGTTCCTGTGTTTCCCTTACCATTCTTTGGCAAGCTGGATCTTAAGATAAAAGCCTATAGGCACTGCTGTTTTACATTAAGACCTTTGAACTTTGAGGTCTAAGACATATTTGTGCCTTAACTATGCCCAGCATAGTGCTTTATAGTCAGTATGTGATCAGTAAATTCAATTCAATTTTATATGGAATTTTATTCAATATAAAACTACTTCCAAACAATTTTTGTTTTCTTCTATGAAAAAATAAACTTTGGAAAAAACTTCCATTTCAGGGTAATTGTTTTTTTATTTTGTATTTTTTTTGGAGACAGATTCTCAAGGTATAATGTTGGGTAGAGTGCTGTGGCTCACAGCAACCTGTAACTCGGGCTCAAGCGATCCTCTTGCCTTAGTTTTTCTATTTTTAGTAGAGACGGGGGTCTCACTTTTGCTCAGGCTGGTATCGAACTTGTGAGCTTAGGCAATTCACCTGCCTTGGCCTCCCAGTAGGCTACGATTACAGGTGTGAGCCACTGCACCCATCTGGGTAATTGCTTTTAAACCTGTCTTTGCAATACTTTATGAAATGAACAGGATCTTGGGATGGTATAGGGAGAGCTGGCCTTTGTGGGGTGAGAGGACATTTGGATGGTATGGGGAGAGCTAGCCTTTGTGGGGTGGGAAGGCATTTGCCTTTAATCAGGTTTCTGGGGACAGATCACTCATGCCAGTTCATGCTGGCCCAGGACTCTCCTCTTTCTCTGTGGAGGGGATGGATTGTGTTCTTATATGGAGGCTTGTTAGATGATAAGTCCGAAAATATTAATGAAGAACCTATTTGTATAACCACCATATTGGCTATATTGTATAGAAACTGTATAGGTAGAAATAAATAGATGATACAGTTCTTGCCTTTGAGGACCTTACTGTCTAATTGGAAAGGTAAGATACAAATGCCTTAAAAGTTAATTAACAATAAAAATGCTTAAGGATCTTTAGATTATGGTTCTCAAACATTAGTGTGCCTCAGAATCACTTGGTGGGCTTGCTAAAATATGGATTGCTGGGTCTCCTTCCCATATCTCTTTACTTATTTAGTCTGTATTCTGACAATTTGTAGTTCTACGTTGTTAGATGCTGCTAATGGTGCTGTTCTAGACCACACTTGGAGAAGTAGAGGTCCGAGGCTTTACATGAGAATCACCTGGGGAATTTAAAAGTGCCATGCCAAGATCCCACTCCAGACCAATTAAATTAGGACCTAAAATTTCTTTAAAGATCCCCAGATGATTATAATGTGCAGTCAGGTTTGGAGCTTACTGGTCTAACACGTGTTACAGATACAGAACTTTAGATTCAGAGGCAGATGATGTTACTATGGGCTGTAAGGTGTATAGATAAGACCCGAGGAGTTATTTGGTCTGATTTTAAAGAATGAAACATGAAGAAAAAAGAGATGATGGGATGATTTGTGTTCTTATAAAGTAATGCTGTGAACAAGGCAACCTGTTTTGTAGCTGTTTCTTGGGACAGACTAAGTTGGTGAGCTCTTAAGAATCAGCATGTTTTTCTACTTAATTGGGGCCAGTGAGTGAGATTGAGGTGCATGTCACTTCCATCGATAGTAGTATTTACTGACTATCTTCCCTTGTTCCTGATTTTGGTGGGCTTGTAATTATCCTAACAAGCTTGTATTTGTGTGTGTTTGAGTGGAGTATGGATATGGACTGTGGAATTGTGAAAGGTTGACCTTTGAAAAATGACTTTGCCATTTTAAAGTTTCCTCTTTTAAAGCCTCTATGCATATAAAAACTTAGTACTACACATAGTTGTTAGTATTCAGTGTATGTGAATTTTAGTACAACTTTAGGGGCATTATTCTATTAATCTTGGGATGCCCATGTAAAAGGAAGATCACAGCCTTAGGCACCTATGAAGAGCTGACCCCACAGATCATTCATTAAAGAAATTGCTTGCTAACCTCCCATAAGTAAAGTCATGCAAATTGTACCTGTGTCTAGCACCTAAAACCAAAGCCCATCAGATTCCACACTAATAATGAATTATGAGTTTATCTTACAAGTAATAGAACTGAGGACAAGACAGAGTCAGGCATTCTTGTCCCTACCAAGGGACATCTACATAATCGATGCTTCCTTTACTTCCTTATTTTATGTGAAATGTAGATTTTTTTGGCTTCATAAGAATGTGTGTAGCCTCTGCTTCATCAGCAACACTTCCAGCCCCCATTTTTCCATCTCTTTGTATTCACTTAAAATATGGAAAGTTCCATCCTTCTCTTTGGGGGAAAAATAGTTACAGCTTGTGTGAGGTCCAGTTTTTTCTCCCAGGCGTTTCCTCAAAATCTGAGTTTGACAAACCTCCTTTGATCGAAATTTTTGCCTCAGCCATTTATTTGGGTTGACACCCTGAATCTAGCAGTGGGCCTCATACATGGTATCTGTTCAGTAAATCTGTATTTATTGAATGGATGAGTGAGGTTGTCTTTTCATATGGAGTGCCTGTATCTTAGAAAAAATGGAGAGTCCTAGCACTCTGTGAGGCTGAGGTGGGCGGATTGCTTGAGCTCAGGAGTTAGAGATCAGCCTCAGGCAAGCAAGACCCTGTCTCTAAAAATAGCTGGGCGTTGTGGTGGGCCTGTAGTCCCAGCTACTTGGGAGGTTGAGGTAAGAGAATAGCTTGAGCCCAAGTGTTTGAGGTTGCCGTGAGCTATGATGCCATAGCACTCTACTGAGCGTGACAAAGTGTGACTCTGTTTTAAGGGGAAAAGAAAAGGGATGGGAGAGATTGCTCTCTGAGCTTTACTACAAGTGTTGTTGCCATATATTTTCCAACTTAAAGAAATCTATTATATTCAGAACGAAGCTTGTGTAACTTCAGCAAATATGTGTATAAATGAAACTACATTTTCTCAGTGTGTACTAGTGATAGCTACCTGTGATTGAATGACGTCTTTCCAACTGATACTTAGCCTCATCAGATGTTAGGTGCTATTGTCAAATTTTATTTTTAATTTTATCTAGTTTAATTGATTACAAAATAACTTGTACCAAAGAAAAAGCTTGTGTTTAATTTCTTGGAACTATTAGATCCTTGTTAAGAATTTCATAGGACTCAGGAGTTATAAATATTGGAGATTTGGTGCTTGTTGAAATTTTGACCTTTTCTGTGCATTGGAGTAATCTATGGTAAAATAGCTATCCTGTGTTAATGATAGGACCGTAGTCCATCCACACTTCTGGGGAAGCATGATGCAACTCTAGTCTAACTGAGTTGTCTGGATTTTTGGCCCAGGGCAGAGAAGAGGAGGGTAGGTTAAGAAACCTGATCAGACCATTTGATGCTAATTTCACAGGTGGCTGGTCACTGTGTGCCTGGCTGTTATTATTTATAGAGCTGTAAGTGGATGTAGCTACACACAGGAACCTAAAAGGGTGGTTTGCATCTGAGTGGTAAAAGCACAACAGTAGAATCTAAGGACAAATGGTCATTGATGAGTGTTATTGCTGGAGTTAAATTAGACTTATTAGTGGCTGTCATGATTTTCACTATCACTTCATTGCTATTCCTGAGTCCTTTTGAAAGCAAACAACAAAATAGACTGAAGCAACTGGTGATAGATTCTCTTATTTTTAATTGAGGCTGATAGGATTTTAATCAGGTTGACTTGGACGCTGATTTCAATCACACTTTAAAGAGCTATCCACAAAGCTATAAATTAATTAGAATTAGATTTATATTTCAAAAGGACTTGATCTTCTTAACCTACTCACTCTCCCATTCCCTATCTCACTAATGGGGACCCTGAGATCTAGCAGGATTATATAACCAGCTCCCAAATGTACTTTGTCTTTAAACTTGAAACTTTGTTTTTATTGCTCAGATGAATGTTATCCTTTGTTATATTCTCTCAGAATTACTTAGTGAGGGGAAAATAGTTCTTTTGTTTTTATTTCTTAAAATGAAAAAGTATTACAGTAATTTCCCTCTACTGATAATATATCTGCCCACTACCAACAGTTTTTGAAATAGGGAGCAAATCAGGAACACCACACAGCAAGATAGCTGCTCTGAGTGGGCTGGAAGAACCCAGCAGATAACACCTGGAGGCAGTGGGTACTCTGATTCATAACTTGGCCTTGGCATCAGCCCTGGAGGCCAGCTCTCCTAAGGAGAATGCTCTTCTGCCCCACCCTCAGCAGCCTATTGGCAGAGGACTAGAAAATTGTTTGTTTAAAATTTTACTAGCTAATTATATTGCACCAAATTGATGGGGCTCTCTATTAGAGTATTTCCAGTCTCTTGAAGGCTCTTCACCACATCACTTGTAATCTAACCTCAGTGAAGACGAAGTAGCTTCACTGAGGGTTTTGTGTGTTTGTTTTTCTCTCCTTCTCTTCCCACTTGTTTTAAAGGCCACACACCAAGCTCCCTATGGGCTGGGAATTGGCTCCCTTTCTCTGGCCAGCTGTATGTGGCTGCTAGAACAAGTGCCTTTGAGTCATTCATTTTGAGGAGTGAAGGCCTGAACATGTGATCTCTATCAGATAGATTTATTAATTCCCCATCTAAATAGAGGCAAGGAGGTTAACCTTCAGAATAATGTGGGGGAACTTGTTAAAAATATAGACTCCTGGATGCTACCCTGTGTGGATTCAACTTCAGGTTGTATACCAGCTTTTACCTAATCACTGATGATTTTTGCAAGGGTCCTAACCAGAAGGAATTCACTTGTAGCTTCACTTCCTTCAGCTAGAAGGAATTTACTTGTAGCTAGGGCCAATTTCCAAGTATTTGCTGTTCAAATGTTTTCATTCCCAAAGACCTTTCCCCCGGTGGGTTCCTAGGTTATATTCTCAGGCTCCCTGGTTGGTATGAACCCAGAGACTGAAGGATAATTGTCTTTCTGGTTTTAAGAAATGCTAATTAAGGCTCATTGCCCACGCTCAGTAGTTAGAGCGGTGGCCACATACACTGGGGTTTGCGGGTTCGAACCTGGCCTGGGAGCGCTAAACAACAATGGCAACAACAAAAAAAAATTGCTGGGCATTGTGGCAGGCGCCTATAGTTCCCAGCTACTTGGGAGGCTGAGGAGAGAGAATTGCTTAAGCCCAAAAGGTTGAGGTTGCTGTGAGCTGTGACTGGACAGCACTCTACTGAGGGCTACATAGTGAGACTCTGTCTCAAAAAAAAAAAAAAAAAGAAAAGAAAAAGAAATAGTAATTAAGGAGAAAAATATTATAACACTAAAAAAAAAGAAAGAAAAATCAGGCCTGTATTACAAATTGTAACTTACTTTTAGACAGCATCCTCTTTTGGGAAGAAACAATATGTTATGTTGCTCCTTGTATTTGGGGGAGTTAATTAGGATCAGGTATATTTTAGATCTCATTCGTGTGCCTTGCAAGAGTAATTTCCTTTTTGGAAAGGCTTTGTTTGGTCCTTAGGAATTATTTAAATGGGTTCTCAATATGTTTCCTTCCGTAATAAGATTCTAGCTGTTTGGATTTATTGTGTATCTCCCCTGCCCAGGGGTTTACCTCTCACCCATATCCAAATCCATGGTCCACATGCTGTTGTGCTCCCTGGGCAAACTGAGCCTTGCCAGGGTGCAGGCTAATCCCTTTGACCCTGTGGATAGGTTGATGCACTTTTTTTTTTTTGGTGCATCACTTACCTCATTTCACATCACTAAACCTGCTATGACTTGAAGCACTGCTGCTCCAGTGGTTCCTTCTTTCCCCTGATTGAAAATGCATGTCATCCTTTGGAGATTAGAACACTCACTTTAGAGGGAGGAATGATTTTACACAGGGACTGTTAGAAGTCAGTTCAAGAAGGAAGACATCTAAGGTGATTTTAGGAGGTGTTTCTACTCTGCTCCTTGTAACCACAGTGGTTTCCACTGAGATGGACACTGGCCATTTTAGTTGATGCTTGTTCTCCAGTTATAGAGTGGGTCCTAGCTGGCGCATTTCCATTGGGATTCAGTTTCCTTGGCTGCTACTGTTTGTTGTGCTCATACTGATTTTTGTTGCCTATTCTCAGGCTCTTGGTCCTTTTCTAAGCAGAAGAGATAGCAGAATGCCTTGCTCTCCCCTTCTCTTCTCCTTTTGGGTGTTCCATGGCAATTAGGGAAGGACTTACACTGAAATAAAATGAGGGCAAAGTAAAGTAGCATGCCTGTGGCATAAAAATGCTGTTAGCAAGCTTGAGGCATATCAGAGAGATTGGTCCTAAGAGTAACATTTACTGCCTTCCTGCTTTTGAACTTTTTTTGGTCTTTTCCTTTGCCTATTTCTGAGGTCTGGGATTTATCCAGAATTTAAGAACAGGCTGGTTTTGATCATTTGAGTAGGTATCACTATTCAGCAGGGAATACATGTGTAGACTTAGATGTCTTTTAAAGCCAATTTGTAGTATAAGTCATTTGAAATGATTTGAGTAAGTAATGCATTTCTATTTCAAATTCTGTGCCTGGATTTATGCATTTGTCTTCTGGTTTACCAGGTGATTTGCTTTTATTATGTTGCTATGATAGTCCCTCTACCCTTTATCTTTTACTGCTACCCCAAGACACTTGAGCATGTTTTCCAGTGTTGGTAGGCATTAAACTACCCCGTATGGCATCAGGCATTAGGCACACAAGCTTGGAAATGAGGAGACCCTGGATTCTAGTAAAATTTCCCAGCATGTTTGGTTTAAGCTATTTCTTTAACATTAGTTTTGGAGAGACTCAGTCAGATGGATGAGTGAAGTCCCAATGAGAAATTAGTACCCAAACTGCTAATTGGAAAAATGTAAAAGCCTGGCATGATTGTTCTTTTTACAACTTGGAGTATCCAGCTGGAGCAGAGATTCTCTTTCTCAAGCTCCAGCAATCTCTGTGAAAGAAGAGAAGAGGTTAGATGAAGCAATCTTCAGTTATGCTGGAATATGTCAGTTCAGAGGCTTCTGATTTGTTTTGCTGATCTGCCTTTTCCCTTTTCCTTGTTGCTGTTTGCTGATGTTTTTCCTCTGGTGTCTGAGGTGCTTCTGATCTTGGATGAAGAGCTTCCAATTTTGGACAGATGCTGAAAGAGTGGCACCAGGGCAACGTGCTTGGATTTCACATATCAGTGGTTTCTTAAAGAGGAAATGAGTAGCTAATAGCCGAAAAAAGTACCAAGGGGAGCTAGAGAATTGTTGCCTATAGATGTAGAGGAAGGAAGGAACAGATAACAGGGGAGCCTCTGTGCATGATGTGCAGCTGATGCCTTCAGAGTGTAGAGGCTTGTCTGTCTGTGATTTTCTTATGATCATGGAGGAGGAAAAAGGAGGTCTTTTGGGGTTGTGCTCCAGTGTGGCAGCAACATTCCACTCACTTAATTCACTAATTTACTTACTGATTTCACAAATATCTTTTGTGTTCCTACCATGTGCCAGGCACTCTTCTAGGTAGTAATGATGCAGTGATGAAAAAACAAAAAAGATCCTTGCTCTCATGAATCTTATAGTCTTCTGATGGGGTATTGGTGTGGATAAATTTATGATGATGGTGGTGAAAGAAAAAAAGAACAAAGGGAAGAAGAATGGGATAGGGAGCTATTTTAGTAAGTCATGGAAAGCCTCCTTGTATAATAAATGACGATTAAAGAAAATGTGGAATTTTAAAATCATTATGGAAGGTTAGCATACAAAGAGACTTTTTTTTTCCCTCTATAGTTCTGAGGGTTTTCCAGCATTGTAGTTTTGCTTTATATCTCTGGCTAATCAGCCTTAGTTAGCTAGATTGAAGTTCAGCATCACAGTTGCTTTTAGCATAGATTGAGTTAAGACAATCTTAAATTTGAAGTGTCTACTTTTAACAAAATTGTTATGAAATAGTTCTGTGTGATCAGAGGCTCCCTCTCACTCCCAGATGTTTTGCAGTTTTTATTGTTGTTTTATTCTAGACAGTAATGAGACGCTTTTGGGAATTAAAGTTTTTTTGTTTGTTTGTTTTTTGAGACAGAGCCTCAAGCTGTCGCCCTGGGTAGAGAGCTATGGCATCAAAGCTCACAGCAACCTCCAACTCCTAGACTTAAGCGATTCTCTTGCCTCAGCCTTCCAAGTAGCTGGGACTACGGGCGCCTGCCACAACACCTGGCTATTTTTTGGTTGCAGCCGTCATTGTTTTGGTGGGCCCGGGCTGGATTCAAACCCGTCAGCTCAGGTATACGGGACTGGCGCCTTAGCCGCTTGCGCTACAGATGCCGAACCAGGAATTAAAGTTTTAAAGTGATAAATAATACATAAAGAATACCTCTGCAGAGCAGAGTACCAGTGCTCACACACATAACTCAGGGGCTGTTTGAGAGCATAATCGAGTGTAGCAGCTTTTCATTGTAAGAAGGATGGAATGGTGTAGTGTGGTTCTCTGGATTGCCCTGATAAACACTAGTTATATTTGCTGTCAGTTTCTATGAAAGGACAGTGTTGTATAAAAAGTGAACCCTCATTTGTCATGAGCCTACTATGTGCTGGGCCCTTTGCTATTGAATAAAATGCTAATTACATCTATTCCACAAGGTACCCTGTTATAATGATTTTTAAAACTATATTTCTTAACTCATTAGTGGGCGACACTCACCATTTTCAAACTCGTTAGAGTACAAGACATACTAGAAATACATTATTACTGTTTCAGGCAGCTTTTGTTTTAGAACTATGTGTGTGCCTGTGCATTCACCCATTAGATTTTGAAAATAATATATGTCTATTAAGTGTGGTGCTCTAACAAGTTTGAAAAACACCAGCTAGTCAGATGAGATTTATTATCATTTTTCAGAAGAAGAAACTGAGACTCTGAAGTCTAGGGTCAGAGTTAAACTTTGAACTCAGCTCTTTCTGGCTTTCATCATTTGATCCCAGTTAAGTTTGTCACAGGGTTTTTTTCCCTCTTTTAATAATTTTCCATAGAGTCAATTATTTGCCCTTGAACATCATTCTGAAGTCAGAGGTGGGAATGTATCCCCACATTACTAGGCCCAAGTTTGATTGCTTTCTCAAAACATCTCTACATGGTTATTTCAAAAGAAAGGGAAAGATAAGTCTACTTACTTGTCTTTATTAACAAACAAGGAAAATCTAGAAGCTCTTTTCCCAGTGTAGAAAAACAGCCCAGTTTTATTCAAGAAGAGACATTCTAACCAAAAGTAGTATCAAGATAACTGTCTAAAGCACTTAAGAAAATCTTGCGTTAGTGAGACCAGTGTTGATATGGTGAGAAGGTAGACATAGCAAGAAGAATCTGCCAACTTGTGTAAAACATTTGGTTTTACTAGTCAGGCATCTTTTGGAATAGGTCTCACTATTATTTATTATAGTAACTGCTGTTTTAACATTTTGGCACTAGTCTTACTACCCAAGCCTCCTGGGAATGAGGTAGGATTTTTGCTAATGTTTTAGGCAGCTATTTTGACCTTAAAGAAAAGAATTTTCAGAGAGACAGTATTTTCATTGGCATTTCTTCCCTCTTCCCTAGAATCACCCTTTCATGAATTCCTGATTGGACTAGTTCAGCTAGACTTTTTTTTTTTTTCTTTTTCTTTGCACAGAGGAAATCGCTCTTGATGAAGATGCCAGAAAAATACAGCAGAAATCTAGTCCCTTTCTCTTGTCTTCCTCTCTGTACTGCTGTGTTAACCCTACCCCACCTAATTCCCCATAAAAAGTGACCTTTTTGCCCAGGGCCCTATCTGATTGTACTGTGTGGCAGAGTTGTCTCTGGCTGACTCCCAGGATTGTTAATGACTTCCTTCTCTGTCCCTAAATAATTGCTTGAAAAGACAGCTGTGAAGAGACATTGCCCCCCCCAGCTTGCTCATTAATTCCAGCCATATGAAAGAAGGTAAAAAAGAAGAAGGTACAAATTAGTTTGTTAGTAATAGCAGGGTTGGGGAAAGCAAAAATAGAGGCTTAGGGGTAGGACAGCAGCACTGTCAGAAATTAGACTTGAAAACTTTATGCGTAAGAGCTCAAATACAGGGAAACAAAAGTGATTATTCACTTTTCAAAAGTCCTTATAGTAGGATTCCTCTGGTATTGTTTGAATACAATTTAGCCAGTAGGACACTTGGTTTTTGTGCAACTCTTCAAGAACAGAAGCATCTGAATAAGTGGAAAATCCAAGAAACTTTATTACTTGACCATTATTCCTAACTTTTGTTTTTGTCTGTCCCCATAGTAACCTTGAAGCAAGTTTCAAAAAAAAAAACTTCTATAGTATGTGCCCTTTAAAAAAAAAAAGGGAATAATCATTTGCATAGACAAATGAAGAATTTAATATCCCTGATTAAGCTGTCCAGTTTTGATCTACTATTTCTAGCACTCAAGAGTTATAAGGGGAAACAGGTTTGGGCACTTGATTTTCATTTTCTAAGTATAAAGAAACATCACGTTCCTAAGAAGATAAAAACTTTTTCCTAAAACTACTTATAAAAGGAATTTGTACAAGTCTGCAGGCAAGCAGTGTTTAACAAATTAATATTTAAATGCCATCAGCAAAGGTTTTCAAGAAGATGGTACAACTCTTCGTATGGATCACTTTTTGGTGTTTACCAAATGCCAGATGCAGCATTAATGTAATTTAGAGTATAGCTAAGCATTTCAGGTTTGTCTGTGTGGGTAACTAAAGCAGTGGTTCTCTTTGATGCAAATCTTTGATGCAAATGAGAATTACTTGGGGTCCCTTAAAAAACATCAGTGCCTACCTGTGTCCCAGACCAAGTCAATCAGAATCTCTGCTGAGCCCTGGGCATCAGTATTTTGTAAAACCGATTTCAAAGGTTAACCAAATTTGAATCAGTGCATTAGATCTTTAAATGTTAATTATTTTAGCTGGATTTCTCAAAGCAGTATTTAAGTCCTAAAATGATGATATTCCATGTTCTTAATTTAAGGTAGTCCCTGTAAATGTCTATGAAGCTTGTCTTAGGAATATTGAGACTTGTACTTCTGCTTGGACGCAGCACCACTGTACTTTTCCTGGACTATAAGAGTGTTAATCAGAACCAAGTATTTGTCAAGCAGCAGCTTAGGATCGGCTTTAGAAGACCTCATTGTGACTGTTGGAGAACGTAAGACGTTAGATGAAGTATGGGATGGATATTTACATAGCCCTACACCACATGTTTAAGGGCACATTTAGGACACTCTTGGGGCTCAGAATTCTTTATGGCGTTGTATGGGCTAATGTCTTAGAAGAATACAAGTTTTCTTTCCAGTGAGACAGGAGATGATTATACATTCCCCAGTTCCTTTTTGGAAGCTAAAAACACCTGCCACTGTCAGATTTGATGTCTGAGCTCTCTGATACTTACAAAGTTGATATAATAGACAATGAGGGAATATTTATTTAAGTGAATTCTTTTATTTTTAAACTTAGAAGAACTGAATATATCTCAAAGTGTTGAAATAGCAGAGAATTATTATTTTCTGTAATCTAGGTTTTATCACAGTCCAAATGGTGCTTCTGTGAATACAAATTAATGTAGGATAATGGAAAGGGTGTATGGGGAAAGGGAGGAGAGGGAAGAAAGGAAGAGGGGGGAGAGAGAGAAGTGAATGAGAATTATTGTGATCTGAATCATAGGGGAATCATATAGATGGAACCAAATGATAATGGTGTTCTGAATAAGAGCTACTTCCTGGCTTTGTGATCTTGGGCAAACCATAGCCTCTATTCCTCAGTTTTCTTTCCCTTAAAAATTATAATAATAATTTCTTAGGATTGTTTTGAAGATTAGATGAGGTTGTTCATAAAGCACGTAGAATAGTGCCTAGCACATATCATGTGCTCTTTAGTGCTTGTGAGAGCACAGTATCAGCTTTGTCCCACTAAGAATATTCTAACACTGTAAGGTGTTGATGGTGCTTTATTCTATAAAGGCTGTTAATGAAGATGTCTGAATATCACTAAATTATCTTTCTTTCTGCTTGCTCAGGAAGTTCTTCTTTGCTAATCTAAATTCTTTGTGCTGTGCTGCTCAGTCTCTTGTAGGATTGTGACTCAAATGGGATTCTGAACTGGGTTCTTTCCTTACGTAACTATGAAACACAGGTTATTCTCTCTCTACCCTTAATTTCTATTTTACAACTCTCCAGCCATTAATCTGAACCCACCCCAGTTTTCCCATACTACTGAGCAGAGATCTGCTTGGGACTGATTATAATGGGAGAATGACCTCATAGTTTCTGATGGTATCTTCCAATTTGTATAACTCAGCCATAAGTGTGTTTTTTTTTTTTTTACAAAATAATGGCCCTAAATTGCTGACATCTTGTCATCTACTCAAACTCCTAAATCTTTTGTGCTCCCTCAACTGAATGAGATCCTCTGGAGCAAGATGCCTTTGTGCAGTCTGGATTTAGTGTGGGTGGTGAGTGACCTCCTGTGTGTTCCCTCTGAGTAACATCGGTAATGATTACAGCCACAATGCTGCTATTGTGACCAGAGGTTTAGGGCTGTAATTACATAATGAAATTGAAAAACACGAGATTAAAAAACTGAATATAGCCCAGTAATTATATTTAAGTATCACAAATCATCTCCCTATATTTAGTTAGGTGTTTGAGATTTGCCCCCTCTTTGTGGAGTATGGTCACGTTGTTTTATATGTCTGCAAAATGGAAGGCTTCTAATTTATGGCTAAAATGTGGGAATTGCCTTCTCTTAATGGAAAGGTGATGAGAATGGTATTGAATTTGAAGGAGTTGGTTTGCTTCATTGACTGGATCAAGAAAGGAGGTTGTAAAACAGCTGCCAAGGTAAAGAAATGTTTGGGTCTTTTCATGGTTTAATTCCCAGATACTTAGACATGGTTACACGTGTCTCCTCTTAGAAACTAACAGATACAGGCTGACCTTGGAAATTTTCCAGGCCTTTAAGAAACAGTGCAGTTGTAGAAGTATGAATCTTTAGCCTACAGAGGCAGGGTTTCTGGCATAGATGAAAGACTTACATGGGGTTTGTTTCTCATAGGTAAGTCGTGCATGTGTCGTGCCTGGCCCATTCCTATTCAGGACTTAAGAATCTGCCTGTGATTTTCAGGCTCTTTGGTTGGGCTAAGTGCTTGTAGGGTAGGTGTGAGGGAAGATGGTGTTGGTGGAAGCTGGCAGGCATTCTTAGAGAATGGGGAGTGGGGTCATAGGCTCAGGATTATTACTTAGTATAAAGTTAGGGAAGAAGGTGGTTTAAGGCTAATGGTATCTCTTTGATTTCTGGGAAACATCAGGTATAAAACGATCATAGAAGGAAATTGTGAAAGGAGTAATTATTGTTATCAGTCATTTACTGATTACATACTACGAGGCAATCACTTTTACTTTTGGTTACCATTTTTAAACTTCATAGTAGACACTGATATGGAAGTATGCTATTTATTTTTATTTTTTTTAAGCTTAAAAGGATGAACTGTTAATTTCTCCAAAGTGAGATGGGTCTGATATATGTTTTGGACCTGCCACTTGGTAGTTGTGACTAGCCTCTCTGAATATTGATGCCATATTAATCCTCTCCTAGTAGCAGTTGGATTTTAGCAATGGCAAACCTAGAGTATCCTTGGTGGACCTCTGTTGATGGACTTAGGCATGGTATCCAACACTGCTGCTGTGGTTACTTTGTCCTTGTTGTGCAAGCTATGAGAGCAGTCGAGGTAAGCCCCTATGGAAGACAGAATTCCTTCCTTTGGAAGTATGCTATTTATGTGCACAGATACACTACCTCCCACACCCAAATAATTTCTGTTGATACAGGTACTGCTGATTATCTCTTTTTCTCTAAAGCCATTCCTCCCAGATTGTCTGTGAATATGCTAGGCTGAGTGCCTGAAATGCCTTGGGCTAGTGTTGATAAATGGGGTCCACCAGTTACTAGTTTGGAACCTCCCGGGCGCTTGCTGAAGTGTCCATCCACAGGTTTCGTCAACATGCCCTACCCGGGGAGATTTTGGTTCCGTAGGTGGGGGTCAAGGAACTGTGGTCTAGAAATCTACATTTTTGACAAGCAACCCAGGACTAATTATATCAAATCTATTTTGAGAATTTTTGCCTTAGGGCCTTCCCTCCTAGGAACCATAGCTATTCCAGTGGATGTGGAATAGCAACAATATGATTAGCTCTGTGGCAATGTGAACTTGATGTTCAGTCTCTTGAATAAGCTCCTTGACAGTAATATATCTTGGGTGAAATTGCCTTCTTTGATTGATGTTGCTTCCCCTGGACATAAGGAAGGCTGGGCTTTTTGCTGCTTAGCCCGCTCTTACGGATAGCAGGTAGAGAGAACGTCTAGGTCTCATGTTTTCACTGCCAGCTTAAGACGAAAGAGGTGACCTCCAGCAGTAAACTTGTTTTTTCCCCCCTTTTCAATATTTTATTTATTTATTTATTTATATTTATTTGTTTGTTTGGGATTCATTGAGGGTACAAAGACTTAGGTTACACTGATTGTGTTTGTTAGGTAAAGTCCCTCTTGTGATTGTTTCCTGCCCCCAAGAGGTGAGCCATACACCATGACCACC